>CM076580.1:1300769593-1300848418 GCA_034641835.2 Pinus albicaulis | reverse complement strand
ATTTTTAAATTGGGGCCAAGGTTGCTGCCAAGAATTCCAAGGTGGAGGTTGATTATACATTTGATCATGGAATCCTTGTGTCTGAGGTCCCTGCCAAGGTCTTCTAGATACAAAGTTAAGAGATTCTGTGAAGTCTGTAGGAGTTTATTCCTGAAAGACAGCTTTGAGACCAGGAAGAGAAGGACAATTCTTGGTCTCATGCTTCTCAGAACAAATGACACAGGTTTCTACAACTTTTACATCCAAAGGACACTCTCTTAGGGCATGTTTCTTTCTACATTTAGGACAAAAGATTGCCAAGGCATCAGATTCAGCCTTTTTCTTGTTTTGTATCTTGAGGGTGTCTATTTGTTCACTAAGACTCCCTAAGATGTCAGATTTAAAATCATCAAGCATATGTCCGATTTCTGATCTACTTACTGTCCCAGAAGCAGATTTACTTGCCCTTGCAAGAGCAGGATCTCTTGGACCTTTGGCAGTTTTAGATTTCCCTCTGGAAAGGTTGATACATAACTCAGATATTTCAGGTAATGTAAGTTGTGATATATCCCCTTTTCCCATCATGTTAAGAATATCCAACCATTCATCCCTAATTTTTTTCAACAAAAGAGCTTTTAAGGTGTCTTGATCTAGATTTTCCATTTTTGCCCTTTTGATGTTGTAATTAAATCTTTCCAACAAATCTTCTAAATTTTCATCTTCTTTTTGTAACATCTTGAACACTTCTTCCTTATGATTAACCGACATACAATAATCCAATTATCTCTCTAGAAATGCTTGTTTCATGTCTTCCCATGTTCTAATAGAACTACTGATTAGACTCATAAACCACTTCAATGCTGCTCCCTTCAAAGTTGAAGGAAATAATTTCAGTTTTTGAGCATCTTGTAAGTAGTCATAAGTTCTACACAACACTTCAAATTCGAATAAGAAGGTTTCAGGATCTTCAGTTTTAAGTCCATAGAAGTTTGGAAGGACAGAGGGTGAAATGTTTTTCATGGTTGTATTGGTTTCTTCATCAATTATAGGGAACCCAAAAGAGTTTCCTATTTCTCTTCTACCTCTTCCTCCATCTGCACCTCTACCTCCTTCTCCTCTACCTCTACCTCTACCTCCAAATAGTGTGTGTTCTCCATTGAAGACCCCTCCTCCTCCTTCTTCTGCCATAATTGACTCTCCTGTGGAAGTAGAAAAGTTTGTGTCCCTACCAGGAGTTTTTAGATCTTCTTCTATGGCAGGTTCAGTGGATGAAGTGGAAGGTTTCTCTAATGGGATATCTGATTTCAGGTCTTCTAGAAGTCCAGGATCAGTAAAGGATGGAATATGGGTTTGAGTTGAAGGTGTACTAGCTCTGGATCTAGATGAAACAAGTGGTGTTCTAGAAATCAAACTTCTGCCTCTGCTGCTTATAAATCTTCCCCTTGAATCTCTCTCCCTACGCATAAAATTGTTTTTTGGATGCTAAGAAACAAAGGTTACCTAGTTTTCACTTCCTCGGCAACGGCGCCAAAATGTTTGGTCTCAATCTAGTCTCCTAAACTGAGCTCATTTAATTGTCAACCAGGGTTGGTAAACTGCTGAAGTGAAGTGTACTGTATGTACCTAGGTGCTTGTTTCCTAATGCGTTGTGTGTAGTGTTTTTTGATGTTTTTGGTCTTTTGTGATGATTTATGATGTTTTTGGTCTTTTGGTGGTTTTATGTTCACAAGGAAAATGCCTAGAAAGCTAATGGAAAGGAGCTGGTGGTTAAAAACAGAGTTAAGCCTAATTGGTTGATGTCAAATGGTAAATGCAATTTGAAACACTGAAGCAGAATCAAATCTAAACTATGACTAAGTAAAAACAAAGCTTGATAATGACTTTTAAGCAAATGATTCAAAACACAAACTAAACTTGAGAAATGATCACTAAGTATGCAAATCCTCTAACTAAACAGTTAAACAATTAATCTTACAATGATGCAACATTTTGTCCTTGATTAGAGATTTGAAACAGATTTGGAGGAAAAACATTGATACCATCCTAAGATCTTCTGTTCTAGGACTAGTTCCTAACTCTATTATGCAATTTAATTGAATGTTACAAGACCTTACTCAAGAGTTATTGATTTCTTTTCAAGGTAATCTTTTGAGGGAGGGCTCTGTTTATGAAATGATAAGGAAATTGCAGAGATACTTCAGGCCTTATAGTGATGTTGTCTTCTGTTCATATGGTTATGGATCAATTGTAGATTTTAGAACAAGAAGATGTTTGTAAATAATGAAGGTTGTTTTGTTAATCTTAACAACTGAAGTAATCTATTGTGCAGTGGATGACAATCTGAATGTGAAGTGCAAGTGCAATGAGTTAATCTAAGAATGAACTTAAGATGCCACTAATCTAAAACAATGCTGAACTACAAGTCATCATCAAACTCAAAAAAAAGTAACTAAACATGAGTTAAGTGCAATTAAACTCCGGAGCATCCTAACTATACTATCATGCATTATTCTATGAAATTATACAGTCTATTTGTCCATCATTATTGATATTTTGGAAGAATTCCTTCTTTTGGAAGAGCTAGAACAATTCTGACTGTGTAATTGAGTGCAAATGCAAACATAAAGGACTGAAAGCAATGAAAAACTAAGATGTCATATCCATATCCTACTCGTCATTATGATGTTTTGGGCAAGCATTTAAGAGCAAGAACAGAGATGGTACTTAGTACAAACACACAACTAAATCATTCATTATCACGGTCATGTCTTGGACTCCTTAAGAATTTATTGGAAGAGTTTCTTCTTATGGAAGAGTGATTAGAACAAGTGTAACTGTGATAGTGAACAACAAAAATTACAACTAAATCCTACAATACTATAGCCATTTCCCATTCATCATTATAATCTTTTGGAAGAGCTTCTTCTTGTGGAAGAGTTAGAATGAGTATAACTACAATAGCTAATTAAAAACAACTATGAATTCAACTTCTAATCCTACAATACTATAGCCATTCCCCATTCATCATTATAATCTTTTGGAAGAGCTTCTTCTTGTGGAAGAGTTAGAATGAGTATAACTACAGTAGCTAATTAAAACAACTACTAATTCAACTTCAAAAACGTAAAGGCAGCTAGAATACTTATCTAATTTACGCAAATAAATCCGTGCAAGAGGCAGGGGCCCTCTACCACCTGACGAAATTCAACTCCAAATTAAATCAACGCCTTCAAAACAACACTGTCTGCTTCATTAAAGATGAAATAACTTGAACATAGCACTCTGCGTCTTCAGAAATGTAGCACAGAATCTAAGCAAAATCTAGCATAAAATCTAACATAGCTCTCGGTTTCCCAAGTGTTTATATAGCAAATGTAAATAACAAGACTTGTAACAATTTTAGGAACACTGTCTTTCCTTATCGGAATCACATTAGGACTCTTGAAGTGGCTGCGTGAAAACGAAAAAGACATCTGGACTGAGACAGTCCTAATAGAAGTCTGCTTTCCTAAATGTGTTCCCACGTTCCAAAACCATACCCAGAATTCGTTTCTTCCTCCATGTAGACATGACGTGGATTATGCCCATATGCGGTTTTTCTCGAGAGGCCACCTGGAACATACTCAAACGTGAAGACAGCTGCAGAATCGTCGGTTAGCTACGGAATGTCTGCATTCTGCAGCTAGTTCCGGTCAAAATGCTTTACAATGGCAAAAATCACAAAACTTAGCAAGTCAGTCATGTAAATCATTCTAAAAGTAATTTCAACTAAATTCATTGATCAATTGGGTCTAGGATAGCAATGGACAAAGTAAAATGAGGTAAAGTGGAATGAAAGAAAGCACAATTTTGAGGCTCAACAGCTTCAGCACCAAATTATCTAAAAGAAGCTGGTTTACAACATCCTGCCACTCAGCAAGGGAATAAAGAATATTTACGGATAAAACATGATCATCTCAATTCAAATAACACTAACAGGAATGTCTTTCAAAGAAACACCAATCAACAGGTAAATTCATATAGAAGATTTTATGATCGCAGAAATTTCTTCTTCAATGGACAATGTTTCTCATGTCACAATTTTGGTCATAAAGTTGTTCAATGTGTAGCATATAAAACTATCATGACAAGAGAAGCAAGAAAGAAAAGGATTGATATTGAAACAAAGAAGAATACCTATAACAACTTTTCTCCTCTTCAAAATGAAGTTGAATATGCTTATTGCAATAACTTTGGCCATGAAGAATCTGAATGCAGGAGCAAAATTCAGCCAAAAGAACATGTTCCTTCAAGCTCCAAAGTATGGAAAAAGAAGGAATTACAGGTTGAAAATTGTGGCATAGCGTTGTTTGCAGAAGATGAAGAAAACCAATGGTACATTGATAGTGGATGCTCAAGACACATGACAGGTGATAAAACCAAACTTCTTGCATATAGTGCTCTAGAAAAAGAAAAGAATGTTACATTTGGAAATGATACTCCTGCAGTCATTAAAGGAAAAGGGTCTGTTTTTCTAAAAGAAAAGGTGAAAGCTAATGAAGTCATGTATGTGGATGGATTAAAGCATAACTTGTTAAGTGTAAGTCAAATGTGTGATAAAGGAACTGAAGTTGTCTTTAGTTCAAAAGAATGTGTGGTATGTGATCTTGATACAGGTAAAATAATTATAAAAGGAAAAAGAACTCCAAGCAACCTGTATGTATTAAAGAACTGCAAAGAACAATGTTATTTGAGTAAATCTTCATAAAATTGGCTATGGCATAGAAGGTTGGGGCATCTGAGCTTCTCTCAAATCAACAAATCAAGCAGACTTAAAGTTGTTCGTGATCTTCCCAATATTACTCTACCTGAAAATATCATATGCAAATCTTACCAATTCGGTAAGCAAACCAGGGTACAATTTAATGCCAAGGAAGGATCATCAAGTAAGCCTCTTGAACTCATTCATACTGACATATGTGGACCTATGAGGAAAAAGTCACCCCGTGGTGAAGAATACTATATCTTATTCATTGATGATTTCTCTAGAATGTGTTGGATTGGGCTGCTTAAACACAAAGATGAAACATTTGAGAAATTTCAGATCTTCAAAGCACTAGTTGAGAATGAATTAGATCTAAAAATCAAGTGTCTCAGATCTGATCGAGGAGGAGAATATACATCAGATGAATTTCTTGAATTTTGTGAACAACATGGCATAAAAAGACAGTTTTCTGTAGCTGGCACTCCACAACAAAATGGTGTTGCAGAAAGAATGAATAGAACAGTTCAAAAAATGGCTAGAGCTATGCTTGATGATTCCAGAACACCTGACACATTTTGGGGAGAAGCAGCACATACAGCAGTAAACATTCTCAATAAGGCACATGTTCATGTAAATAGTGATAAAACTCCATATGAACTCTGGTATGGTAATCCTCCCACTATAAAGCATTTTAGAATTTTTGGAAGCAAATGCTTTATCAAGAATAATGATGAAAAACTTGGAAAGTTTGAACCCAGAGCAGATGAACGAATATTTATTGGTTACTCCTCTAGGAGTAGGGCATATAAATGTTACAATAAAAGACTCCGGAAGATTGTTGAATGTATTGATGTTGTTGTTGATGAGTCTCCTACAGCTCCAAAAGAAGAAAAGCAAACAACAGATGAAGATGATGATGACACATATCCTTCTACATCAAATAGTAATGATACAAATAGTGAACCCAGTGAAGAACCCGAAGATGATTTGTCTGAAAAGGCTCCATCCAGATATGTTCAAAAGAATCATCCAAAATCTCAAATTTTGGGAGAAAAGGGATCAGGTGTACAAACAAGAAGGACTCTTGTAGGATCTTCTAGCTATCTGGCATTTCTATCCACTATTGAACCACACAATGTCAATCAAGATAGCAAAGATGAATGTTGGATTCAAGCCATGAATGAAGAGCTTGATCAAATTGAAAAGAATCACTTGGGAATTAGTACCAAGACCTCATGACAAAAATGTCATTGGAACTAAATGGATATTCAAAAACAAGTTAAATGAGAATGGGGATGTTATAAGAAATAAAGCTAGACTTGTTTGCAAAGGGTATGCTCAACAAGAAGGTATAGACTTTGAAGAAACATTTGCTCCTGTAGCTAGACTTGAAGCCATAAGAATGTTTCTTGCTTTTTCAAGTTATCAACAAATCAAAGTTTATCAAATGGATGTTAAATCTGCTTTTCTTAATGGTGATCTAGAAGAAGAAGTATATATAGAACAACCGGAGGGATTCATTTTGGGGAATGATGAAAATCTTGTTTGTAGACTTAAAAAGGCTCTGTATGGACTCAAACAAGCTCCAAGGGCTTGGTATTATCGTCTTGACAAATATCTTCATCAACAAGGATTTTCAAAGGGGCCTGCTGATAGAAACTTATACACAAAAGTTGAAAATGATAAACTATTGATTGTAGTTGTATATGTTGATGATATCATTTTTGGGAGTAACGAAGAATCTATGAGTCAAAAATTTGCTTTTGTCATGCAGCAAGAATTTGAAATGTCTTTACTTGGGGAACTAACATTTTTTCTTGGCTTGCAAGTGCATCAATCTACAGATGGTATATTTCTATCACAAGCAAAATATCTTAAGCAAATTCTGAAGAAGTATGGCATGGAAGAATGCAAACCTGTAAGTACACCAATGATAACCGGATGCAATCTCAGTTCTCATGATGATTCTCCCACGGTGAATCAACCAAAATACAGATCAATGATAGGAAGTCTACTTTATCTCACTGGGACTAGACCAGACATTATGCATGCAGTTGGGATTGTTGGACGATTCCAAGCTAATCCAAAAGAGTCTCACCTTCAGGTTGTGAAAAGAATATTCAAATATCTACAAGGAACTCAAGACTTTGGACTATGGTATCCAAAGAATGCTGATCTTACTCTTCATGCATACACTGATGCAGATTGGGCTGGAAGTGTTGATGATCGGAAAAGCACTAGTGGTGGTGCATTATATATGGGGCCCCGGTTAGTATCTTGGTTTAGCAAGAAGCAAAGCTCTATTGCCTTATCTACAGCAGAAGCAGAATATGTGGCTGCAGCATCATGTTGCACTCAACTTCTCTGGATGATGCAAACCCTACAAGACTTTCAAATAAAATGTTCACCTCCTATCTCCATTATGTATGATAATACAAGTGTTATCAGTATCTCAAAGAATCATGTTATGCATTCCAAGACCAAGCACATTCCCATCAAATATCACTTCTTACGTGAACAAGTGCTTGAACAAAAGGTGAAATTGGAGTATGTTTCCTTCAAATAACAAGTTGCTGATATATTTACCAAACCTCTACCCAGGGAAGCGTTCGAATATCTCAGACAGAAACTGGGAGTAGTCTCTGCCATGCAGAGGATCAGATCTACTTAAATACAGAAGAATAAATTGGTTGTGAAGTGCTCTGAATGCACAGACTCAGGAGGAGCATTGGTCATATGAAAAGGATGAATTGTTGGTCACATTATGTTTGAAGGTGCAACACGATCTCAGGGGGAGCATGTCATTGTCGGTTCAAAGGATCTTGATCAAACTCTTTGCCATTGATGTCAAAGGGGGAGGAAAAGCAACAAAGGGCTTCTATAAGGCCATCAGAGGAAGATCAGAGGAAGAGTATTGCCATCAATGCCAAAGGGGGATATTGTTGGAAATATTGTCATTGATGGCAAAGGAATTGGAAAAGATAGAAGCAGCACCTAAACTATCCATAAGGAAAAAGAGACAGAGAGGTAGTAGAGGTAGCAGATGCAACAGAGGAATTAGAGACAGAACAATAGAGTTGACTTAGGGGTTTAATACAGTTTGCAAAGGAGATGAGAGAGAGCTTCTAGGAAGAGACAAGGTAATAGATTGAAGGAAAAATTGAATATCTGGCCAATATTTGTATATGTTAATGAAGAACTGTGGCATTGTGTTAAGTATGATTGAGTAAATTTGGAATATATATGACCCGTGTGATCAATTTCATAATGGGCAGAAGATTCCTACGGTGTCCGGAGAGGAATGAAATCATTGTTGCAGAGTTAGGGATATGTGTATTATGTATTAACTGATGTAATTCTTATGTGGAATCCCCTGAACCTCTGTATGAGTCTCTGCATATGGAGTTAAAAGTGATTCATGGTGGTAGGATTCGAATTCCAGGATGAGACCTTCTTGAATAAAGAACTGGCTTAGTTTGATATTTGCAGTCGTGGAACTACTTGGTTGAATATATGAGGGGCTCTCGAGGCATTCAGTGTATCCATTGAAGAACTTAATGGTGGCAAAAATATGAGGTTTTTGAATGTACAGGTAAAAGCGGAACTGTGACAGGATAGAACTCTGAAATGGAAGGTTGATATGTTATATATACCATAGCAGAATTGAAGAATAACATTGAATTGTCACGAGTTAATGTTTGTAAGGAAATCCCATCGGAAGAGAACTACATTTATTGAAAATTCTACCAAATATAGACCAGAGTTATAGTGCAAACCCAGACTAACCCTTTGGAATCCTGAACGGAACCTTGAGCGAAGGACGGAACCACGAAGGAGGAACAGTGAAGGCAGTTTATGGTTTCATCGCACCGCTTTCAACGGGCAAGCGGTATTCAAGAGGTGGGGAGCGATTCCATAGAATGGACGACACGCGTCCCTGTACAATTTTACAAAACCACTTTTCACTATGCGCCATCGCGCGTTATAGTTCGACCCAAGACGCCCAACGATATCGTTGAGTGCCATTGATCTGGGAAGGGGTCATTGGACGATCATCATTTGTTGAAGATGCGCGAAGATTAACATAGGTACGACAGACCATCGCACATTAACATTCGACATCGGAGGTCGAGCAATATGTATATACGCCGTTGATCTGGAAGCTTGCTAATCTAATAGTGATCGGACGCTGGACTTGCGCGAAGTTTACTATGGTACGATGGGCATATTGGATTGGCTATTGACTATGTATGTGGGCCCGGGATCAAAGGTTTATCGTAAGATTAATTTGAAAGCGTTGGATATTTCTATAAAGTCCGAAGGGTTAAACTTTAGACATAAGGCTTGGGAATTCAAAAAATTGTAAATATATTTATTTGTCAATTTCGTTAAATTGATAAATAAAATTAAAAAAAAAAAAGGAGATCAAAAAGCCCCGTGGGTTAAACTAAAAGGAATACTGTCAGAGGAATACCATTAGCGGTTCGTGGTTTTGACTCATGGTTTTAATAAAGGGAAAACTATATAAAGAGAAGGAAAAATAAAGAACGGGGTGTGCATTTGTAAGGGTGGTGAATAAAAATTTCTCCAAAGAATATATGTATGGGCAAGCTCTGTTCTTAACTGATAAATCTAAAACTACGATGCACCCATGAATATAATGATGAATCTCTGGTGTGAATGACAGATGAAATCATGAGGAACTGGTGTGATTATACAGAAAATAAATAAATCTGGTGACCGGCAAGGTATGTCGTATGGAAACTGGTGGATCCAGTATGAAAATTGATGAAATGTGGTCCGCAGTGGTGCTGAGGGTCGAAGCCTTCAGAGAGGGGGTTGTAGCTCCCTTCCAGTGGTAGCTAGTAAACGAGAGCAGGGGGTAGTAGCTCCCTTCCAGGAGAGGCTGGTAAACGAGAGAAGGTTGTAGCCTTCTGCAGGTGGGTGCCTGCGTGCTAGTATAAGTTTGCACCAGCATATATTGTAAGAATTTTTCTCTATAATAAATATTGAAGACTGAGATTACAGCAGTGGTGGTTTTCTCCCGAATTGGGTTTCCACCTTAAATCCTGGTGTTCATATGTGTTGTTTATGGTTGATGGTATGTTCTGTTATTTCTGTTAATGCTTAATGCTTATCTGATGCAATGCTCTAAGTAAAGACACAGTAAGATATTTGGACATACATATTGGATGCAGTAATGTAACATATGGTTTTAAGAGAAAGAAAATAAAAATTGTTCAGCCCTAAATACTGATTCACCCCCCCCCTCTCAGTATTTTTCCCAACAAGAATTTTATTGTGATAGGTCATAAGATGTCCTTTCTAAGTGATAATTTCATTGATAACATAGTCAAAGGAATTTGTCTCAATATCAAATGGATGTTGTAGGTTTGGCAGGCTGAGAACTAGTGCAAAGAAAAGGAAATTTTTCATATTATCGATTGCTTTCTATTGTGACTCAAACCGAGATAATTTTTCTTTAGCTCCAACCTTGGTCACTTGACTTAAGGGCTAAGGAATACGAGAGAACCCCAATGTGAACCTTCAATAGAAGTTATTAAGGCCCAAGAAGCTACAAAGCTATGTTACGGTCATCAAGGCTGACCAATATTGGATGGGTCCACATGAACCCCATGTTCATCCACACTGTATCCCAAATATTGAATTATCTACATGCCAAATGAACATTTCACTAGAGTGGCATACAACTAGTTTTGTTGCAGGGTGCTCGAGACTTGTTTAATGTGCTGCAAATGTTATTCCCATGTTTTGCAGAAGTTTAGGATGTAATCCAAATAAAAAAACACAAAATATTTTATGAATGGAGGTAGGATATCATCCATAATCCTCATGAATGTTTTTGAAGCATTAGTCAAGCCAAAGGGCATGACTAATTGCTAAAAAATCTAGCTTTAGATTTGAAGGTCTTCTTCCATACATCAATTTATTTAATTGGAACTTGGTGGTATATTGAATAAAAATCAATCTTATTAAAGAACTTGGAACCCTTAATCTAATTAAGAATATATTCAATTCGTGGGATCAAATATTTATTCTTAACAATGATTTTTTTCAAGGTTCTATAATCAATAAAAATTCTCCATGTCCCATTCTTCTTCTGCACCAACATAATTGGACTCCCGAAAAGTGAGGAGCTCAGTCGAATTTGGCCCTTTTAGATGAACTCATGAATCTGAATTTTGTTTCCTCATTCTCCAAGAGATAGAATATATATATTGGTCCCTTAGATAAAGGTGCACCATGTATTAAGTCAATTGAGTGTTTGACCTAGGAGTGCAAAGACACTTGCATAGGTGGAGTGCAAATATATTTATATGTATGTACAATCTTGTCCACCAACACCTGTTTTATAGAGATTCCCCATGCTAAGGATGTGGTGGATGAAGTGATAATTATTTCACCATTTGACTAAATCATGATATAAGAAAAAATTTTAGTCTGACATATTACCTTTCAACGCTATTTTACTTAGATTAATGGAATTGTAGTAGTTAGAACTACCTCTAGTGCCCAATAGAGTTGAAATCATAGAGGAAAAATGATGCTACATGAACGAGATTCATAAAAATCATGACATTTTCACATATAAGGTTTTCCTAAAATAATATTATAAAAACACAATACCTTATCTTTGAAGCACCAGATTCCATAGGACAAATGACCTTGGTGGTTAACACACATGTCCCATCCATGGCTCAACCAAATAATAACGTATGGTTAGAGGTGTGGCATTTTCAGAAACATCAATTTCTTGATGATCTCGTCTAAGATCATGTTCTTCTATATTTCGTTTTCAACAATGAAATGTAGTGGGGTCCCCATCTATGAATGGAAGAGGCACTCCCACTCTTCTCACTTCTCTAGCTCTTTTGGTTGGATATTTGTGGTTGTGATGGTAGTATTAGGTTATGAATCAATAATATTATTTCTTCCATGCTATTTTTATTTAGAATCAAAGCTGGAGTCCATTTCCTTTTCTTTAATTTTCTCCAACAATCATTATTTTGAGTGAAATTCATCAGTGTTGTGTGAAAGGATTATGTGGAACTTACACCACTTCCTATTGTCCTTTTTTTTCTTCCCATTGACCTTCTTTGTCTGTGACTTGGACTAATTTCCTCGAGGTTGGATCTCCTTTATCTGTCCCCTGTTCTCTGAGTTTTGGCCATCTTTTCTAGGATTTCATTACAATGGATTTGTAGACTCGAACTCCTGCTTATTCCTCTGCTTCAATTTTTTCTGTTCAATTTTGTGGACATATTGATAAGTGATTCCTAGTGAAGAGATATCTAAGAGATCCATATTTTATTATGTACTAGTGTATATCACTATGGTACTTCAAAAACAGGTTCCACTTGGAGTCTTTGATATCCAACTTTGAGCACTAGGTACGGAAAATATTAGTATACTCAGGTTTTGTCTCTCCCTCGTCGTAAGGTTGTCTATCTTGTGTACTAGCCATTATAGTTCTGTATAGAGTATAATTTATCCTTAAGGTAAAAAAATAAATATTCCAAGGTGGTTTCTTCCTTGAATACCACAGAATTGTCTTCATTTTGTACCTTCCCACCAACCTTTGACATGGGGAAGGACTTTCAGAAGTGAAAAATTGATCTTAAAATTATGATGTAGATTTGCAACTGCTCATGAAATTTTAATCCAAATCATAAGACACAAACCTAATCTACTTCTATTCAGAATTCAATTCACAATTTATAACATCAATCACAAAAATTCAATGAGAAATAACACACATGCACACAATATTTTTCCAGGGTAATGAAATCTGCTAAAAACCCCTTTGCCTGCTTGCATTAATATGATGAATAGAGATGTATTATAATTGATTCTCTCAACTGAGCACAACTTGCAAGTGAATAACCTATATCCCTACTCATGGAGAATTTTTGACCATAATTAATTAAATTTTTCCTCTGCTTAAGCCCCTATTTCCTTGTGCAAATCCTGAGAAATTATGCCCTATTATTTAGGAAATTCCTACAAAATTCTTCCGCAATTCCTAAGGTTGATCATATGACTGCATACAACACTTGTACACTCAATAATAGTCTACAAATGATGTTACATTTCCTTGGAATCTCCACCACAACTGGGGAACTCAAATTCTCTGCATGCACTAGCTATTTTTGGATGATTTATAAGTTAACTAGATGATCACTGAGTTAGATTTTCGTCCCACTATGCAACTAACCTTCCACTATTTCCTCAGAACTATTTTAACTAAAACAACTTGAAATAACTGACCTTGATTGCCAAAAATTAGCAATCACACATGCTTAACTGAACTATAACTCCTCTAACTCGAATTTAGTGAGCTAACTAACTGACAAGATCCCTTTCACACAAGTTAACTGCATCGAAGTTGTCTGCTATTGTGGAAATTTGATTTTTCTCAATTTAATCAAGGTAAAATGAAATTGATAATGTCTTGCTACATTTTTCAATGCTCCCTCTCAAAAAGAAAGGTATTATCAACCACCCCTATCCCACACCTGTGGAACTTGAACTTCCATCTTGAGAAATCCTTTGTCAAAATGTTAACATCTTGTTCCCCTGTCGGAATGTATTGTAGCAACATTATCCGCCTTTGCATACAACCCCGTAAATAGTGATACGAGATATCTATATGCTTGGATCGTTCGTGAAATACATGATTCTCATAGAGCTTGATGCAACTCTGAATATCATAGTAAATCACAGTTGTATCAATCATCTGAACAAACAGTCCCACAAATATCTTTATCATTCAGATTGCCTCACATGTTGCTTGAATTGTAGCCATGTATTCTGCTTATGTCGAGTTGAGCGCCACAAATATTTTCTTCCTGATATACCAAGAAACACCTATGGACCCAACACTGAAAATTCCACATGATGTAATCTTTCAGTATGATGGAATCCCTGCCCAATCTACATCTATGAAGCCACATAGCTTCACTCCCTTTGTATGTTTATACCATAGTCCAAACTGGGTAGTGCCTCTGAGGTACTATAAAACATGCTTAGATGACTTCCAATATAATTTAGTTATCCTAACCATAGCTCGGCTCAACGATTTTACTATATAGCACGTATCTAGTTTTTTTTTCACAAGATACATCAGTGAACCCACTAGCTACCAATAAATGGTGGCATTCACTTCTTCACGTGAAGTGGCATCCTCCTTCCTCCAGTTGGTAGCCAGAGGTGTCTCCATGGGTTTCCAACTCTCCATGCAAAATCTATGCAATATCTCATTTTCATACTTTCCTTGATAGAAAAATAATTACCCATCTCCTTGCCATACTTCGAACCTGAGGAAGTACTGCATGAGACCCGTGTTATTTATTTCAAACTCCCTTCAAAGGTCCTCCTTGAAAGATTTGACCAATTTCTCATCACCAGTTAAAATTAAATCATCAACATATAAGACAATAACAATAAATTTACCTTCTACCAAGATGTGATAGAGGTTTTCATCCACTTCACTTTTGGTGAAACTCAAACCTGTGAGATAGCTATCAATCCTAGTGTACTAAGGATGAGGTGCTTGTTAGAGACCATATAACACTCGCTTGAGCCTGCACACATGGGTCTCCCGATAAAATGTCTCAAAACATTTTGGTTGCTCGATGTACACCTTTTTGTCAATAAATCCATTAAGAAGTGTTTTTTTTTTTTACATCCATCTAGTGGATCTTCCACCCCATCTGTGCATCCATAGCAAGAATTGATATAAGGGAAAAATACCAGCAAAGGTCTCCTCATAGTCAATTCCCTAAACTTTATAGTACCCCTTGGCCACAAATTTGGCCTTATACTTCTCTATGCTCCTATCTATTGCATGCTTAACCTTGAAGATCCATCTCGAACCCACAACTGATTTATCTACTGGTCTTGGGACCACTTCCTAAAAATTGTTCTTTACAATGGATTCTTATTCCTCCACCATTGCAACGACCCATAAAATTTTCTATAATGCTTCCTTGAATGATGATGGCTTATTATCTACAATCTTATTCATTGGATCCATGTATCTAATGTACTGATCAGGTAACCTTCTATGTTTGCACAAATTTGAAGGATCTCCCATATTCTCCCTCGCATCTTGCACAAGTCTATCAACTTCCCTGGTCCTCTTTGTGCCTTCTTTGGATGGCTCTGAATGAGTGGATGTCTCCACTCTATAATCCTAAATTCGTAGCTACTCCATATCTTCTTGAGGCTCCTCCGTTGGAGCTTAAATCTCCTCTTCTGGTGGGATTTGAATCTTCCTCTCAAGAGAGCACCACATCACTTTCCGCTCATCAAACTTTACATGCCTTCAAAAAACCATCATTCTGAGGGAAGGTAAGTACACATAGTAGTTGTTTATAGGTTCCGTGTAACACAAAAATACCCCCAATATCCTGTCAGCTCAATATTCTTCCTTTATTATTTGGAGACATGACAATAGACAAAGGATCCAAAAATCCTGAAGCGCGACACATGTGGATTTCTCTGGAGAAAACCTCCTCCAGTGTAATCATGCCCAAAATATGATGAGGACTCTGATTCTACAAATATACTGTTGTGTTGCATGCCTCTTCCCACAAATGCAGTGGTAGGACTTGGTCATGCAACATATCCCACAATGCTACGATTCTTTCTCTCAACCACCCCTTTTTGTTGTGGGTTGTGGAGTGTTGTCAACTCTTGTCGAATGCCTTCTTTCACACAATTTTTAAATTGATTTGACACATAATATCCTCCATTATTTCTCTTGATAGGTTTCAACTTCTTGTTGGTTTCTTTCTCAACTAGTGCCTTGAATTCTACAAACTTGGAGAATGTCTCATCTTTCTTCTGCATGAAGAATATCCAACACTTCCGTGAGAAGTCATCAATAAAAATGACAAAATATTTATGTCTGGAAGTGGAGGTTGTCGAGAAAGGTCCATAAACATCAGATTCAAACCTTCCAAGGCTGTATGTGCTTTGTTATCCCAATCATGGAATGTGTATTTTGTGTACTTCCCCAAGGTACATCCTTTGCATACATCCTACTGCTCTAGTGCTCCTTTGGGGAGGCCATTGGTTATTTTTTTCATTATATTCAAGGCGTTGTGATGCAAATGACCAATTATTCTATTCCAAAGTTCATCGACATCGTGACTCTACACTTTATATGCCTTAGTGCTTAATGCAACACAATAATCCACGTCTAGCTTATAGAGGTTCTTCACACAAACCCCAATCTGCTGCACCTGTCCCATGGATATGTGTCTCAGGAATGATTTTCCTTTCTTGAAGATCACATCATAACCATGATATTCCAAAACTGCAACAGAGATGAGATTTTTGTTTAGGCCCGAAATTACATGAAATCCTTGAGTCTAAGAGGGGATCTTGACTCCCTCTGAAAGGTGAATGTACCAACCCCGGTCATGTTGTACCTTCCATCGTCTCCTAGCTCAATGTGCACCTACAAATATTTCTCCTCCAAATCACTGAAAAAATATCAACACCATATCATGTGGAACGATACACCTGATCCAAGTACCACACACTCCCCATTGTGCTGGCCATGCATGCGATAAGGGTAAAATAAAGCTCGAAATGTGAAGCCAAGGCTTCACCTGTTGCTCCTCTTGAGTTGTTCTTGCTCAAATTTTTGTGTGGACACTTCGTGGCATGGTGCCTGAATTCATGAAAATGGAAGCATTTGATTCTAGAAAAATATTTCTTCTTGCCCCCCTTGGCTGGACTCTCGTTTGGATTGATATTTCTTCCCTGTTCCCTTCTTTCCCTTTCTAACCAATAAAAATTTTTCTTCATCCTCTCCCTTGGATGAAGTCCCATATTTGGTATTCTGCCTTATTTCATTCTGTACCAAATCAGACCATAAGTGTTCCCAAGTCAATAGTTTCTCCCTCCCGCTCACTGAATCTTGGTAGCTATGCTAGCTCTTGGGAAGGCTTAGAAGGGCTAGGATTACCAAGTCATATTCTGCAACATTTACACCAACCATTCCAAGTTCATAACTAACTTGTGTGAACCTGCTAATATACTGCAAAATAGTGTCATTCTTCTGCATATTGATATTTCAAATTTTATCCTTGACCGCCAACTTCCTGTGGTCACTACCATTCTCGAATAATTCTGTTAGCTCTTTTCACATTGTGAACATAGTTTCTTTCCCATGGATGTTTGAGACAATGTGATCCCGTACTCCCTCCAATATTATTCTCCTTACTTTGGCTACATATTTCTTCCACTGAGCAAGGTTGTGATCATTAGATGCTTGTGGTTTTTCAACATTTTTCTTGATGTATTCTAGTATAATCATTTTTCATCCAATACCGCGTCCATGCAATCCTTCCATGCGATGAAATTAGATCTTCCTTTTAAGGCACACTCTAATGTAGTAGATATTACCTACAAATATATTATAATTGAAAATATGCCCAATAACTGCAAATAATCCTGAGAGAAATACAAGAACAAAGTATAGAGCTTCAGATATTTATTAATAAGAAAACCATTGAGGAGGGAAACACCATACAAATACTCCTTAAGGAAGGATATCACTCCACAAGCCATATGCTTGTGAATACAATAATCATTGCCATCCCTCAATGGAGAGTCTCTAGCCTCTATATAGGCTTCATACATACAATACCATGGGTCTCTAATTACCATACATCCAATACAATGGGCTTATTACTTTATTCATATAATATTCCTAATTAGCTTTCAGCTAGTTGGAATATTACTTTTTGCTTTTGTTATTTAGATAAATAAATAAGAGGCTAGGGAGACCCATAAATCTCTTTAGTAGGAATAAAACCACTTCTACTGTGAATGTGGATCATCTTATCAGTTGAATAAAGCACTCTTAGGTGTGAATAGAGGTTAAAGCATGTGGATGGGGTCAAGTTTAACCAAATCAACATCGCTGGTATGGAGGTAGTGGAGAGTTATTGAGGGACAACGCAATATTAGTGGGAGGGAGTCTCCATGAGAGTAGCATATTTAATGAGTGGGACCAAGGGTGAGGCGGCTCACAAAGCATATAAGGAAGGGGATGGTAGCCATAGAAGGCATTATGATTATTTTTTATATTTGGTCTTTTATGACTTTCTGCACACTTCACTTGTTTAGCGGAGTCTGATGTGTTGTTTAGCACAAGGGTGTTTCCGAGCGGAAATCCCACCCTCATCCTTAGGGGACTTCAAGTTCCCACTCAGGAGAGGTTTCTTTGAGCTTCATTCCACTATCTAGAATCAGGCCAAGCTTCAGCAACACAATCTCCTTCAGGAATTACCTTATTTTGCAGGGTAGTTGCAGTGGAGGGTCAAGTAACAAAGTTGGTGAGCCTATCTTCCAGTGAGGGGAGAAAATCTTCATCCAGGAGACCTATTGGGAGGTTCCTTAAGCTTCATTTCCATGATCCTAAATCAGACCAAGCTTCATCCATCTTTAGTAGTGCAGTCTCCTTTAGAAACTATGTTATTTTTCAGGGCAGTTGCAGTGGAGAGCTTAGTGCCAAAGTTTGTGAGTTGGTTTTCCAGTGAGGGGAGCAGCCTTTCATTCGGAAGATCTATTGGAGGAGTATTAAACATTTTTATATCATATCATCCACCTCCTATCAGCTACATAGTTTCAGTGTGTTATTCATCCCTAGGGTTGCAACTTTCATATAGTTTATTTCCGGAAACCCCTTCTGGGTTGTCTTGGAAAGGTGCTAGAAATCCTAGATCCTTACGGGTTGTCTTGCATATTCATATGTTCTCTGAAATTTTATGTAGCAGCACACTTCATATTCCATGTACTGGGTCATTTGAGGGTTGTTTTGCCTAGATTGAGTGTCTTTTTCCTCAAGATCTTGTACTCATTTCTCTAATATAATGTGAAATAAAATGGCTCTATGATCTGCTCCTATTGATGTATTGTTATTTTACTAAATTTTTCCAGTTTTATATGCTATGTTCTTGTTTTTCCTAATTTTGAATATTACAGTGGTACCAGAGTATAATCTTGGCTCAGCCTGTGTAGTACAACAACTATGTCATCAGAAGAAGAAGGGCCTATCACGGAAAGGGAGAAGCAGTATATTAATAGAAACCAGAGATATGATTATACATAAAACAAAGAGGACAAAGTCAAAACTCCAGTATCAGGAGAGATGGATGTAAAGGAGTTTCCTAAGCTTCTTCTCCAAACCATGCAGGATATTGCTTGAGAAATCAAGGAGATGAGGATGGAGAGACATAAATAATCCCCTAGAGGGTTTCTACATGGAGAAAGCTCTGAAATTTCACATCACTGGTATGAACAACCAATTAGGAAACAAGTTTCCCAACGCTCCACTATTCCTACATTCATAGCAGTGGGCAATGGAGGCGGAGGACCCCAAGAACAAGAGACTCTTGAAGACTATTTTCTAGAGTATGAGTCTCAATCTCAGAGATTCAAAGATAACATGAACTTTCAAGAGTTTTGTCAGATCAAGGACAATGGGAGACCCCGGAATAACAACAAAATTGGAGGGTACATGCAAAAGAATGATCTGCAGCGTACTATGGGTAGGTTTTTTATTCCTGCTTTTGATGGGTCATCCAAGTGCACAACCAAATCTTGGGTGGAGAAACAAGATATCTATTTTCAGTTGAACCAACTACCGAATATTGAAGCCATTAAAATAGTAGCGCTACACCTTGAAGGTGAGGCACAAGATTGGTGGTTTCATGGTCTTTATAAATTGGGGCATACCAATGTGACTACATATTCAGATTTCACTCAGAGGTTAGTGGAGAGGTTTGATCGAAGAGACCCAAAGGCACCTTTTATTAAGTTAGCCAGCTCAAGCAGTCAGGTAATCTAGAGACCTATATCTCTGAATTTCTAAAACTTTTTATCATGGTCCATATTTATCTATAGATAGGAGGGTATATATGTTCATTGATGGGCTAGCAGAGCCTTTGCATGGTTTGATAAAATCCACTAAGCCAACTACACTCCAAGATGCTATTGAGAGGGCTAGATATTTATAGGATGATTTTCCAAGAGCAAGAGCTCCATTTCAACTAAGGCCCACCTTTCAGTCAAAGGAGAAATATGTGAAGGTTCTTCCTCCAAAAGAGAACCAAAACAAAGGGCTTCTTAGTGATGATGTCTGAAGAGACTTGAGGAGGAGGAAGCTTTGCTTCTCATGCCAAGAACCATGGGAACTAGGGCATCGGTGTGCTGCAGGGAAGGCACACTATATAGAGGTATTCTATGATAGTGAGGAGGAGGAAGAAGAGGAGCGAAAAGGAGATAACATCGATGTGATAGCAAGGGAGGATCCACCACCACCAGGAGGTGGGAATGGGGCATTTTCTATAGTTGGATGGGCCCTTGCATCTTAGCAGGGAGTACCCAAGTATCTGACTTTAAGAGTTTGAGGTATAATCCAGGATCAAAGAGTATCAGTGTTGATTGACAGTGGGGCTACCCATAGCTTTATTGATGCTCAGTTAGTATAGAGGAGAGAAATACCCACTGATGATTTTGAGGGATTCTCAGTTTTGGTTCCAGGAGTTAGAACCATGTAGTGTATTAAATATTTCCTGGCATTGTCTGTAACCTTGGGGACATACTATTTGACTGATCACTTCTTTGTGGTCGACATTCCTGACACCAATATGATATTGGGTGTTCAGTACCAATTCATTACATTGGGGAGGGTCACCATAGATTGGGAGACCCTATAGATAGAATGGGTAGATAAGAAGAGTGATAAGCATCAGATGATCAAGGGCATGCACACTTATCCACCTCAGGAAGCCTCTGCACATAATATGGAGCTTGATTTGCGTAGTGGGAGTAGGGACACATCAACTCACTCCGATATGTAGTTGACTCTGAACCATGATGTTATATTGTTTGGAGGCATGCCACCAGGAAGGCCCCTGGATCAATAGTTGGTCAAAGAGTTCTCACAACCAGTTGTACCATTCACAGATTTGGCTAAGAAGGGATCCTTGGGTGAGTATAGCACAACACAAAGGGACTTGGGTAGGCTCAAGGAGGAGATGTGTATTTTCTCAGTATCAGTATTACCAACTCTATTTCAGGAGTGGATGATGGCACAATCATGGTGCAAAGGGGATACTCTATAGCTTTTTCGAGTTAGAAGATACTTCCACATAGGAAGGAGTCTTCCATATATGGCAGGGGTTGTTAGAATTTATGCATACATTTTCCAAAATCATGAATTTTTGGATGGGAAATAACTTCCAAGTGAAGACTAACCACCATAAACTTCACATTGTACTTGAGCAGAAGCAGTTGAAAGGGAGGTAGAAAAAGTGGGATAGCATTATTCTAGCATGTGGCTTTGGCATTGAGCATGTCAAAGAGGGGATCAATGTGGTGACAGGTACCTTATCACAGAGGCCAACAACACTATCATTGAGGAGTATAGATCCACATTGGGAGTCCCAGCAATTGGTGGAGTACTCCAAGAATCACTTCACATGTGAAGTGACTGATGGATAGGTGATAGATGAGAGGCATAATGTGATGGATGGAGTCATCTATTACCAGGATTAGATCTTCTTGACTAGAGATTCTAAGCTCAAGAATAAGATTCTACATGTAGAACATGATTCACTCCTTTCTGGTCACCAATATTTCATTAGGAACTATCAGGCTATTGGGGAGATATTCTCATGGGAGGGTCTCAAGGAGGATGTGCTCCAGCATATCAGGAGATGTATTGTTTTCTTGAAGAATGAGGAGGAAAACAACCACCATGCAAGGTTGTTACAACCACTTACCTTTCCAGTAGAGAGATGAGAGAGCTCATCTGTGGACCTCATCACCAACTTTCCAACAGTACATGGTAATTTTTGTGTCTCTGTACTTATTTATCAACTAACAAATTATTTTCATTATTTTCCATTTATTTACAGTGCATTGCTCCACAAGAGGGCAAGCCTCTCTTTAGACTTCATGGTCTTCTTGGAGCCACAATCAGTGATGGGGATGGCCACTTCCTAGAAGGCTTTGGGCATATGTTGTCTTGTTTTGGGTGTACTTAGTTGACACCAAACATCAGTTACTACCCCTAGGCATATGAGCAGATAGGGTCAGCAAGCAAGTGGCTGGGAAGCTACTTACCACAATGTGTTCTGGGGCAGCAAGGAGCAGAACTGCGCTGGTTCCACTTGAGGGACTATTATCACCATTCAATATTTCATATGGAAGTCAGTGTATCTCTATTTATGATTCCATATTTTGATGATGTTTTAGTTGCTATTGTTAGGATGGTTGGGGAAAGCAAGGTTCTTAGAACCAAATATTGGATCCTAAAGAGTCAAGATGTATTCCGACCTCTTAAGGACAACATTGCTACAACCCGAGATCAGCAAGAGTTCTACATGGATCATGGATGGGAGGAGAGAAATCATAGGCTGGAAACCTTGGTCTATCTCTACTTTTAGCCATATAGACCATTCATATTGCAGAAGAAGGAGATTGAGGAGTTTCTATATGGGCCACATGTGGTGATCCATCTTGTTGGAGGAGTAGCACATGGGTTGGAGCTTCTCATCGGGAGTAAGAACTCCAACATTTTTTATGCTCCATCCCTCAATGAGGCCATTAGACAACAGATAGTTTCCACCATGTATCTCCCACTCCTTGATGATGTGAGCGATTTGGTTTTATGACCAAAGGCTAACTTGGACACTTTGTAGGAGGAGCTTTAAAGGGGCAGATTGATTGGAGAACATGTGATTCAGTAGAGGAGTTTAGCATATGAGGATGCCATAGGGGAAAGAGAGGAGATTTTTCAGTAGTCATCATTGTAGTTTCTTGAGGACAAACAACATTTGGGATGGGAGGACTGTAATATTCCTAATTATCTTTCAGCTAGTTGGAATATTAATTTTTTATTTTGTCATTTCGATAGATAAATAAGAGGTTAGGGAGACCCATAAATCTCTTTAGTAGGAATAAAACCACTTCTAATGTGAATGTGGATCATATTATTAGTTGAATAAAGCACTCTTAGGTGTGAATAGAGGTTAAATCATGTGGATGGGGTCAATTTTGACCAAATCAAAAACGTTGGTATGGAGGTAGTGGAGATTTATTGAGGGAAAACACAATATTAGTGGGAGGGAGTCTCCATGAGAGTAGCATCTTTAATGAGTAGGACCAAGGGCGAGGAGGCTCACAAAGCATATAAGGAAGCGGATGGAAATCATACAAGGCATTCTGATTATTGTTTATGTTTAGTATTTTATGACTTTTTGCATGCTTCAGTTGTTTAACGGAGTCTTTTGTGTTGTTTAGCACAAGGGTGTTTCTAAGTGGAAATCCCACCCTCATCCTCAGGGGACTTCGAGTGCCCACTCAGGAGATGTTTCTTTGAGCTTAATTCTGCTATCTAGCATCAGGCCAAGCTTCCCCCTCTTCCTTAGCAACGTAGTCTCCTTCAGGAATTGTGTTATTTTGTAGGGTAGTTGTAGTGGAGGGTCAAGTACCCAAGTTGGTGAGCCTATCTTCCAGTAAGGGGAGCATCCCTTCATCTAGGAGACCTATTGGGAGGTTCCTTGAGCTTCATTTCCACCATCCGGCATTAGGCCAAGCTTCAGCCCTCTTCAGCAGTGCAGTCTCCTTCAGAAACTGCGTTATTTTTCCAGGCAGTTGCAGTGGAGGGCTTAGTGCCCAAGTTTGTGAGTTGGTTTTCCAGTGAGGGGAGTCACTCTTCATCCGGAAGAACTATTGGATGATTATTGGCCATTTTTATATCATATCATCCACCTCCTATCAGTTACACAGTTGTAGTGTGTTATTCAGCCCTAGGGCTGCAACTTTCATATGGTGTATTTCCGAAAACCCCTTCTGGGTTGTCTTGTAAAGGTGCTAGAAAGCCTAGATCTTTGATCCCAACATTTTCTAAGCATTATATCAGTAGTTATTTGTATCTTCAGTTTCATCCCACATTTATTCTCCATAGGACTACATATTCATATATTCTCCGGCATTTTATGTAGCAGCAACACTTCATATTTTATGTACTGGGTCATTTGAGGCTTGTTTTTCCTAGCTTGAGTGTCTTTTTCCTCAAGATCTTGTACTCATTTCTCTACTATAATGTTAAATAAAATGACTCTATGATATGATCCTATTGATTTATTGTTATTTTACTACATTTTTCCCGTTTTATATGCCATATTCATCTCTTTCCTAATTTGGAATATTACAATTCCCTAACTACTTGTGGTCCCATGTATAATGTGGGCTAACCAATTTATTTATTAATTATGGCCCATGTATTTATCATCCTTACATTACATTATTCCCTAGGGTACTTCCCTCTATACCCCATATTATCCCCCCTAGGTATTCCCTTTATTATCCACATGTTTCATCCTCGAAACATGAGAAGAACAAAAATAAGATCTACTCAAAAGAGTAGTCCAATGGTACCATACACTTCCATCTAGCCATCCCAAAGAAAGGTGAACACTCAATCTAGTTGGTGCCTTACTTTCTTGAGATAGAAGTTGATTCTGGTGATTCCTCTATGTTAATTTTTTGTGGGTGTATTGTCACACTTCTCTGTGTGTCATCCAGGGGTTATTGTTCTTGTTTCTAATTCGTTGCCACCTTGGTGGTTGTTGTCTATATGGGTGAGGTAGGTGGTGATATGTGAAAGTTTTAACTGATGGTATAGATTTTGTTAATTTTTCCACTATTGGTGCCTGAGTGGTGTCTGGTGCATTTTTTGGTACCTGGTTTGATGTCTATGTTTGGTTGTCTACCATCAAAGGCTCATCATCTGATGTGTCAGTGCTTGTAGAGATTTTGGCTTCTACCTCCATAGTCTCTACCTAGTTTCAAATAGAAATATCATGCAAGGTAATTTTCTTCTTTTTATACTAAAGCTTCATGAATTTATTTTGTACATTAATGTTGATGGTACCAAATGAATCCATCCAGGTTTACCTAGCACAATATCCACATAATCCATATATGTAGCATAAAAATTAGAATGAAACACATACTTATCCATAGAAATATTCAAATATTTATAATTTTAACTTCCTCCTTATCAACATGTGTGTTATCGATATGTTTTGGTGGAATTTGCAAGCGTTTGGCCAATTTGAGATTAATTATATTTTTCTTGTAACTAGGGTTAATAGCCACAATGATCCTCTCCTCCTGAATACATCCATGAACCTATAATAAGGAGATACCAAAAAATGATGCCTTATGTGTCTCATTATTCTGTATTCTAGCATGAGACCATTTGTCCAAAAATGTTTTTTCAATTTCCTCATCAGAAAGGTGCCTCATTGAACTATCAAGTGATAACCACCATTTAGCATCCTCATCTCTCATATCAAGCCCTAAGTCCATTGTCCAATATTTGAATTGAGACTTGTTATATTGTATAAATTATTCAATAACGGGGCCATTATCTTTTCCTGTAAACTTCATCTTGTTAGAACCCTTTAAAATAGAGTGAGGGTTTTGAATAAAATCACTTACTTTGGAAAAAACATAAAATAGGCATAAATCAGTCAATATAAATCTGAATCATTATTATAAATCATTTTTAGAAATTAAAATTTCATTCTGCATATTCCTATTTGATTGGAATCATGCTCTGGGAAGTTTGGAAGCTCTTATTCGCACTGCAACTGTCTCACCGTCACAAAAAATTTCTAAAAAAAAAAGTTTATTTTAAATCAGCGATATCTCCCTCATCTAGACTCTGATTCGACTGATTTTTTATTTTTATTTTAAATTGAGTAATTTATCAAGAGAAGATAAAATATATAATATGTTTTCTGATATTCTTCATAAAATGATCCGGATTTATGCAGGAACGTATTATAATAAACACATAACCATATATACAAAGATGCAACGGAAATAACACTTCATTTCATTAATATCAAAGAACTGAAATTTTCTTACAGACATAATGGAATAAACTAGCTAGGGCATTGGTAGCTTATCTCTGAGAAGAGATGTGACAGCTACAGGCCTCTAAACTGAGTTACAATGAGGCTTGAGGGCCTATTTATTATTTATAAACAATTGAAAAACCTAAACATCCAAAACCCTAACCCTAGGAGATGAAGCGCCAAAACTATGGGCCCCGTTTAGGTAAATTAGTGTTTCAACTTCCCAGGGACGTAACTTTGGCATACAATCTTTGTTTGACGCGAACCATACCTTGTTAGAAAGATCTATCCGAGGACTACAAATTTTGAGTGAGAAACATCGGTCCATGGACCCATGTTGCTCCCAATTTTCCCAAAAAAACGTCGTTTAGGGCCTCAAAACAGCTCCGAAAGTTCAGGACCCGAAAAACTGCTAAAAATAGTAAGTTGTGTTGAAACTGAAAAAATGAAAGAGACAATGGTGGGGCCCCAAGTGGAATAGGCGGGTGGCCACCAATATCCACCTGGATCATAAAAACTAGAAAAAATAAATAAATAAATACAGGAGAGTTGTCGTCCACAAATTTCCATTAGAACAATTTATGCAACATAGCTGATTTTAAATCGACGATATCTCCCACATCCGAACTCCGATTTGACCGATATTTTTTTTTTTTGAATTTTAGTATTTTTTTGCAAGGAATTTAGATATGTAATTTTTTTTCAAATTTGTACCAAAAGTTTCAGATCTGATCTACAAAATCGCTGCCCAAAAAATTCTTACAAAAAATGAAAAAAAATTATGCCCACTTTGCCAAGAAAATGCTATGATACCACTTGTAGTAGATCTGGTCTACAAATATATTATAATTGAAATTATTCCCAATAACTGCAAATAATCCCAAGATAAATACAAGAACAAAATATAGAGCTTCAGATCTTTATTAATGAGAAAACCCTTGAGGTAGGGTAACACCATACAATTACTCCTTAAGAAAGGAGAACACACCACAAGCCATATGCTTTTCAATACAATAATCCTTGGCATCTATTAATGGGGAGTCTCTAGCCTCTATATAGGCTTCATACATACAATACCATGGGTATTTACCATGGGTATCTCAATACCATAAATTGATTACAATGGGCTTATCACATTATTTCCTAACTACTTGTGGTCCCTTCAATTATACGGGTTAACCACTTTATTCATTAACTATGGCCCATTTATTTATCATCCTTACATTATTACATCATATTAGTCTCTTGGGTGCCTCCCTCTATAGCCCATATTATTCCATCCCTAGGTATACCCCTTATTATCCCCTGTTGGTATACTACATCTTATAGCCTCGGCTCGTTGAAGGTCATCTTCTTAGCTCTGAAGAGTTCCCACAACACTGAATTGAAAATTTGATCATCCTAAGAAAAAAATTTGAAATTCTTGATCTAATTTGAATCTTTCTCTAATACCATGTAGAAATTACGATGTAGATTTGAAACTTCTAATGAAATTTTAATAAAAATCATAAGACACAAACCTACTCTATTACTCTGTGGAATTCAATTCACAATTTAGAACATCAATAACAAATATGCAATGAGAAATAACACACATGCACACAATATTTTTCAAGGGGAAAGAAATATGCTAAAAACCACTTTTCCTGCTTTCATTAATATGATGAATAAAGATGTATTACAACTGCTTTGATCAATTGAGCACAACCTGCAAGTGAATAACCTCTCTCTCTGCTCACTGAGAAGCTATGACCCAGAATTAGTCAAAATTTTCCTCTGCTTGAGCCCATATTTCCTTACGCAAATCTTAAGAAATTAGGGCCCTATTATTTAGGAAATTCCTCCAAAATTATTGTGCAATTCCCAAGGTTGATCATCTGACTACATGCAATAACCGTACACTCAAGACTAGTCTACAACTGATGTTACATTGCCTTTGAATCTCCACCACAGTTGGGGAACTTGAATTCTCTACATGCACTAGCTATTTTGTGTTGATTGATCAGTTAAATAGATGATCACTAATTTATACTATTGTCCCACAATATAATTTACCTTCCACTAGTTCTTACAACAATTAGAACTAGTTTAACTGAAAACAACTTGAAATAACTAACCTTGATTGCTACAAATTAGCAATCGCACATGCTTAACATAAATCTAACTCCTCTAAATCAAATTTACTGAGCTAATCGATTGACAAGAGTCATGTCACACAAGTTAACCGCATCCAAGTTGTTTTCTAATGTGGAAATTCAAATTCCTGAATTTAATTAAGGAAAAATGAAATTGAAACTTTCTTGCTACATTTTTCAACACTTCCCACCAACCTTTGACATGGAGAAGTACTTTCATAAGTGAAAATTTTATTTTTTCATTGTTAATTTTTATTTAGATAGAGTAGTATCCCTTTAACAGACTTAAACATTTCTCTAAAGCATATGCATCTATTTGGTCTTCAAATAAGGGGATATTATAGTGAACTTGTACATTGAAAGGCATTGCACCTCTGAAATTGTTTTGGTTGAAGGTGTCTTAATCACTATTGGAAGTCATTCCTTTGTCACAAGAGTGTTTCCTCAAACAAAAATTTGATAGGATATTCTACTCCATCATCTCTCTTTTATTCTTCCATGGGATGCTACTTGGGTTGGAAAAATCAATCTTTCCCAAGTGAAACTAGCTCGAGACCCAATTCTTTATACGTTGAACTCATCAGGGACATGCAAAAAGAAACACCAAGGATCACATTGTAGTGATACCACCAATCCAGGTTGTACAAGGAATGAAATAAAATGCAAGAAAGGAAGTGTAACACACACAAAGGAAAATTTGATATAGAATACAATAATATGGTGAAAACCCAATCTCTATTAATAAATAAATTTTTAGAATATTGTAGAACACAGATTGGCTAAAATGGTGGTAGTTATCTCTGAAGATAAAGAGATGGCGGCTACACACATTTGCAAAAATTATTACAAGAGGCAAAAATTATGAATTTTTAACAGAAATAAATAACCCTAGAGGTCCAAAACAATAATCCTAGAAGATGATGTGCCAAAAGGTTTGTGGCTCTCAAAGTGGTTATTTGATACACTAAATTCTCGTGGGCACAACTTTTGCATACAATATTCATTAGGGGCACACAATACCTAGTTGGAAAGAACTATTTGAAGACTAAAAGTTTTGAATGTGAACAAGGCATGCCATAATAACCCTTGGATCCTTAAATTTACAAAATACATCATATAGGGGCTTAAAATGGCCTTGGAAATTTGGGACCCAAAAAACCATTGAAAACCTGCCAAGAATATAGAGAATTGTTGAGTTAGTGGAACCTAGAAAATTTTAAAATCATTTCAATTAGAAAGTCATAAAATCCTAGCCATGTTCGATGAGTTTGTTCATAGCCCTCATGATATGACATAAGAGATATTTGTGATTTTGGAAGTGAAAATCACTGACATTATCCATAATCTGAACCTCCTCATGGAAACCCCAACAACAATATTTTTAATTAGAGAAGATAGATGCTCTAAATAAATGGTCATATTGGAGGGGAAATAAGGAGATCATGAAGACTTAGAAACGGAATCAAGGAAAGAACCCGAGAAAGAGCAGTTGAGTTTGAGTTTTGTTAACCATTCACAGTTCCTATTCAATATGGAAGGGAAAGTGGGCATAAATCCATACCAGGTTGAGAGCAGTGCATTGTAACTAAATAATTTCTTGGAACAATTAGAAGTTTATTTTAACATACACCATATGGATGAAGATCAGAAAGTATCATTCACTAAACTGAAATTAGAAGGCGATGCTCTGATCTGGTAGGAAAGCCATAAGGAAACACTTAGGTTAGAGTGTGATATGCTAGTAACTATGTGGAAGGAATTCAAAACCCTCATCAAGTACCAATTTTACCATATTGAGTATGTAGAAGACCAATGGATCTGATGGCACTACTCAGGGACATGCAATGAAAGAGTATACAATATTAAACCATTGACTTCAGAAAGATGGCCATCATGTTTGGTATCTCTCAAAAAAACCCACATGCACTCCTTAAGTATATGGGGGATCTACATTGCCTTCTATGAAATAAAATCGTTATTTTCAAGCTAAGAATAATCGATGATGCATGTTTACAAGAATAATATCTAGAAAACATAGGCCAAAAAAATTGGTAGCCAAGTGGTTTGAAGTAGAAAGAGCACCAAGAACCTTTCAAGGAGGGGAATAAGAAGTGTAAATGGGGAAGGATAAGAAGATAATGACAATTGTACATTAGTGAAAGGATCTGAGAAACCATTGTAACCATTGCAACATTGATGGTCACACTGAGAAAAAGTGTGATAGATTACATCCAAATCTAAACTCGAAGAGCCATAAGAAGGAAGAAAAGAAAAATAATCTTCTAGCCACATATTCAATTAATTAAGTCAAAATTAGCTCCGATGTGGATGAATATTTTCTATACATTAGTGCATAAGGAGGTGAATATGAGTAGCCTTCATTACCATAAAGATAAGGGGATGACTAAACCCTTCCACATTAAGATCGAGGTCAAGAAGACCAAGATAGATGCTACATTTGACTTAGGTTCATAAGCTAGTCTCATAGCGTTAGATTTGGTCAACAAGCTTGGACTGGAGGTTCATGATCATCCTAACCCATATGCATTGGGATGGGTAAACAAGGATACAAATATCAAGGTAACAAAATAGTACAAGATAAAATTTGTTATAAGTGTTAATTATATTTATGAATTAAAATTATATGTAGTACCAATTGATGTATGTGGAGTCAAGTTTGGGAGTCCCTACATGTACATGAGGGATGCAATCTTCATGTCAATAGCTAACTAGTACTAACTCTTCAAGGATGGGAAATCCTTTATCATCAATGCACACAAAGAAAAGTTCGTGATTTCATTAGTAAGTGATAACTAAGCCAAGAAGATGATTAGTTCCAATAATAAATATGTTTTTATTTTTCTTGAGTGAAAATCAATGTGATAATGAGTCAATAAGGGAAAAGACATATTTGAAGGTCTGTTCTAAAGAACATAAACATCAACTAGAAGGGTTTCTACATGCATATAGGGTATCTCTCTAAGAGCCTAAAGGGCTACCATCCAAGAGGGAAGTGAAGCAAAAAATACAACTATTTCCAAATTCTCTCCATTTGTGAATATTGGGTTTTATAAACAATCCATTCTAGGAGAAAAAAAAAGTGAAGAAGAATTTGCGACAACCTTTGGATGTGATTCGACCAAGTATCTTATCTCGTGGGTGACCTTTCATAATTGTACAAAAGAAGGATGAGACTTGGTGAATGTGCATCGATTGTAGAGCATTAAGCAAGATTATGCCCAAGAATAGATACACCCACTCACGATTGATGACCTGTTAGATCAGTTACAACATGCAAAATAATTTACCAAGTTGGATTCCATATCAGGCTATGCTAGGTTTAAGTCAAAGAACAATATACCTAGAAGATTTCCTTAACAAATTGATGAGATTGGTATGAATGGTTGGTCATGGCATTTGGTTTATGCAATGTAATTAATATGTTTATGATATTAATGAATGATTCAATACACTACTATCGATATTCATTTGTTATATTTTATTTGAATTATATATTGATTTACAATGCTACCTAGGAGGAGAAAATGTTACACTTGATGTAGGTGTGAGAGACTTTTCAAAAACACCAGTTATTTGTATGCCTTAAGAAGAAATGTGAGTCTTCCTACTAGTATTTTTTGTATTTGGGTTATGTGATTGGTGGAGGGGAGATCAAGATAGATATCACAAATATGGAGGCCATTATGAAGTGGTCAAATCTTGCAAATGCTTCTAAAGTTGGGAGTTTTGTTGGGGAAGCACAATACTTGTTTAATTTCACAACTTTATTTCTAGTAGTAGTTGCAACACTCCATGCCATAAAAATTAGTGGTAAGCGCTCCTAGTGAGGGAATAACCAATATAAGGCCTTTGAAGAGATGAGAAACAAAACCAATCAACCACTAAATCGTGCATTACCAAACTTGCAAAAATCCTTTGAAGTGTAGATAAATGCAAGTGTGTTATGAAACCAGCTCCAAAAATAGAAGAAAAGAGAGATCAATGCCTTAGAAATAAGCCACTTCGAGGGGGAAACCTCCTTTACATTACATAAATGAAAAATTCTTGGATGATACAAATGACAAAATCTCCTTCTATATATAGGAGTCCATGTGGTCACAATATAATCCTAGCCAACCTAACAATAATAATGTAAGGGCACAATAATAACAATATTTGGGTTATAGGGGTACAACAATAACATTAAGGGGGCTACACTAACAACAATAAGGGACTATACTAGTAATATAGGGACCTAATAAAGTGGGTATCCCATAGTATCAATCTGGTGAAAGGAGGAAGGCATGTATGATATGATTTTGAAGTATTTCCAGAATAATTTATCAACATTCCTTTGTATGAAAATGAGTTCAATTTCTCAGTATAAGCTATAAAAAACTGAAAAACTAATTTTATGGGAAAGGAGTCCCTCATCCACATAGCTCACTAGTTGCTACAATATATACAAACTTAGAGTAAGCTATATCATACTAGACATTACAATTCGATATGGTTATTATAGTAGTTTCATTTAGTCATAAAATACAAGAATGGTAGAACAAATTGGTTTGTTGGCATGCTTTCAAGGAAAGCCACATAAAAAAATTAGAGCTTTGGGAACTTTGATGCACATGGAAATTTTCACCCATTATGCATACACAAAAAATAAAGAATTAAGGAGGTGTTTCAACAACTACAAGGAAAGATTGATGCAGAATATGGTGACAACAAAGCTGACTATCATCTCCAAATTTGGTTACTCTACAAGTTGGAAAATATTTGTGTTCTTAAAGGTGGAAATTGCAACTAGCTAGAGAGGCTCACACCTCCAAGGTTGTAGAAAATTTTGGTATTGAGAAGATAGTTTCCAATTTACAGATGTTTGTGTACTGGTCTAAAATGAAAGAATATGTAGCAAGGTAAATTAAAGGTGTATAACTTTTTATGCCAAGTAAAAGGAAGAAAGATCTATACCATCCCTTACGTATACCCACTCATCCTTGGGAAAGAATTTCCATGGGTTTTGTGAGAGGTTTACCAACATTCAGGAAGGGACATGAATGCATGTTCGTGTTCATTGATAGGTTGAACAATGTGTTCATTTTCATGCCCTATAAAATACCATCAAGGGGTAAGAAGCACAAAAATTTCTCTTTGAATGGGCCTGGGTGCACTTTAGAATACCAAGGAGCATCATTTCAAATAAGGACACTAGATTTTTCAGTGCATTTTGGGCTTGATTTTAGAAGATAAACACAAATTTGAACACATCAACAACATTCTATCCTAGACAGAGGGGTAGAAAAAAGTAGTTAGCAATTATTTGGCACAACTTTTGAGGGGTTACACTTAGAAGCATTTTAAAAACTAGATGAAAATATGATTTATATACATCATTCTTATTATAGATAAGTCCACACTTCTACTAGTAAGTTTACTTTTTAATTTTTATATGGATTTTTTCCACCCTCACCCTTGAATGTTGTACATGGGTGACAATGAAGAGTGAGGGAGGACCTCATAAGAGGTGCATTAAAAGCAAACAAAAAATGATAATATTAGGCATATTTATTTGTAAGTGTGGGATACATTGAATAAGTAACAAGAAAAATACAAATCCAAGTGTGATCAACACATAATAGAGAAATAATTTAGAGTGGGAGACAAAGTATGATAAAAAATGAGCAAGGAAAGACTATGGGGTCCTATTAAGAAGATCAAGGCTTTGTGGTATGGTCCTCTCATGTTATTGGAAAGGTGGGAGATAATATATATATATAGACTTACTCTAACCCCATGCATGCACATTTACTCAGTCATGATATTGGAAAAAGTGGGAGATAATGTCTATAGACTTAGTCTGCCCCCATACATACACATTTACTCAATCATGAATGTGAAGAATCTTAAACTCTACGAACCTTCCATGTTGGACTAGGAGGAGGGGTAGGCCCTACCTTGCATAAAGTACTTAACACCAAATGATCAAGTTGAGTTGATAGATTACACAACTTTGTAGAATAATTTCATAACTATAAGATCAGAGTAGCATGAACTTTGGTATATTGGGTTGAATGGACAACTTCTAGGCAAAGAACAATGGTACTCTAGGGATAAGGTAGAGGAAAATTTTCCTCACCTCAATGAACCAAATCCTCCCTAAATAGTGATGTAAGATTTGTATTGGATAATTATATTATTTTTCATCTATCATGATGCTTTCAAAGTGGAAAAAATCGAGGAATTCTCTTATAGGGTCATTTTTACTAGTGGGTCACAATTTGGATAATTAGTGTTTAAAACCTTCTGAAGCCATTTTGAGGCATTAAATAAGGTTTTTTGGGGACCATAAGCTCTTGCTTAGATCAAAACCACTAATATTTTTCTACACGCAAATACCTTTCCAATAATGGAATAATCATGTCAAACGAAGTTCACATGCAAAAGTTATGCCTCTTGCTAGTTGACATAATTTTTTGACCACCATGGTATAAGTGGATGCCACATCAACCCCCATTACTCGTGTATATGAGACTAGAAACGCATGGACCTTGAAGCAAACTCAAAAGGTTCAAACATGTAACTCTAGTTGAAGGTTGAGGGAGTCATATATTATCCCTAGTTGGCTATCAGGCTATGTCAAATACTGGGCAATTAGAAGGTGTAGGGGCTCCATTATATGCTATTGTATTTTGTTACATAGTTGAGTAGAGCAACTAGGAGTGGGGATTTAGAAGGAAAAATAGAAGTGGTTGAGATTCTATAGCATCCATACAAGCCACAATTATCTTGTGACTTCGCAAAGTACCTCTTTCTTTGTACATATACATTTTCAATACCAAAGAAAGGAGAGTATAGAAACCTCACCTTCTAGCTAGGTTTTATCTAGTAAGGGTTTTTCCAGGGCAAATATTTGTGTATGTTGTGGATGGCATGTGTATTTATTTTTATTTTTTATTTCTCGCATTTCAACTATTTCAATTAATTAAGTTGAAAATCAACTAACTAAAGAATATGAAATCCAAGGAAATATTAAAAATAACGATTTCAATAATTTTATTAGATTTGTTGTGATAAAATGTTCCAATGGAATATCCATGGAAATTTACATATCACTTTTCTTCTTTAACGTTGCATCCATTTCTCTTATTAGTCTTGGAATCATATTGTTTAATTTGTCCAATTGTTGTCATATGTCTTCCTTAAGTAATGCACTCTAATTATTGGGATTGTAATTACATTGGAAGTGGTTTCCATATGCATTAGTGCAACAAAATTGGTGGCAAAAATTTCATACTCCCTTCACAATGGGTCTACTACGTAGTTCCCTTAATTAGAAATTAAAGATAACTAAATGAACATAACATTTTATATACTATTAAACCACGTGCAAGTTAATGTCATTTTCATTTTGGATTATGTAATCAACATGAGGAATGAGTTATAGAGTCATATATAAAAGATGAAGAGATCAATCACCTCACAATATGAGTTGATGAATGAATTTAGTGTTCCCCTTATCAATTATATTTGTGATACAATTAATAATCACAGTCATATCTGAGGGATGACTCTCCTGCCAACCATTCTCTTCATTAATACAATTGACAATCCATTAAGTCTTAACTGCATATGCAAACTTATATTTATTTAATATCAAGATTTCCCCAAGCCAGATATATCTCACTTCCTTCTCTACATTCATTTAATAGAATTATATATGTCCATCCATGCAATAAGCTCTATATGATAGGTTTCACTTGTCATCAAATTAATTAATTCATAGTCATGTGACTTTTAACATTTTCTTGATTTGAATTTTCTTTAATTCCGTGTTAGTAATTCCTCTTCTTTTTACATTTTCTTCCTTTATAATAAATTAATTGTTTTAATATGACTTTTGGTTACTATCTCATGTTATTATTTATTATTATCATTTTTTATTTTAATACCATTTATTTATTTATTATTATTTTAATTCAAAGTATGGGGAATTACATGCTCCCTCCCTTTAATGAATTTTGTCCCGAAGTTAACTTTAATTATGTTACTTATGAGTTTTTATTTCTTTTTTTGTCAATATCATGCTCTATTGTAATTCGTATAAGATCCCCAAGCGACCATAACATGCATCGAAAGTCCAAAACACATCTTTAGGGAAGAGTGAATACAACTTCAATTTTATTCTCATATTTTGGCACAAGATTTTAGTGCCTAAAGCCTTATATACCTAAGAAAACATTTTTTCTGGTACACTGGCTTGTATACCTTCGGCATATCAAAACACCAACCTAAACTTCCTTACCAATTCCTACCACATTGTGCTAAGAATCAAATTCCAATCAAGCAATTCCACAAATCAGCATCACTCCAATATTTTGTTCGAACTTTGGCATCACAACTTTAGTTTCAAGCACTTTGGCCTTCTCAAGTTGTTCCATGTTCCACTGAGGATTATAGAAAGTAAAATAACCACTAACATATGGTTATTGATTGAGTTTGTTTGTATCCCATAAGGTGTTATTTTGAAGATATTCTCCCCTATAGTTTAGAGTCACATGAGATAATTTTATGAACCAATCCTTTTAGTCCACTAGTGTATTCCTTATCAATCTCAACCTTACAACATGCAATTGATTTAATAGTTATAATTGTAACATGATCATATCATATAGAATAATCCACAAGCTAATTGTCACATGTCATCATCATAACACAAAATCATTATCATCACAACTTCTTGAGTAATAAGGAACAACATGTGATCCACCTAACATGCTTGCACACATCTTCATAAAAACATTTCATTCTAACATAGCATGAATTTACATCATGCCATCAAATCATCAAATACTATGATAAGAATTATAATCTCATCATATTTTTATCAAAGATATATTATATTATCAACATAAATAAATGAAACCACATGTTAGCATAATAGTGTATGTAAATATGATATTTATTCTTAGGATAACATAACGTCATGAATATGATAATTATCGTAACAAATAACACATGAAAATAAATAAAATTCTATGCAAAATCAAATTCATTAGTGTGCATGATAATATAAGAAATGAAAATCAATCATCACATCTAATGCAAGATATATCATTAAAACATCCATATAGCACATGGACCTACTTTGTTAAGGCTTTCAACTAGAGTAAACTCTACAAGTGATTATTCATACTATGAGTAACATATGATCATTAAGATAACGATTATTTGCTATTAACATTTTTCTTTTACAACAATAAGGTTATGTTGAGGCCTCGGAATTTCGTTGCAACAACATGGGGGAAAACCACCCAGTCTGAACCTTAGAGCAAGTCCTTTTTCGTTTGGTGTGGTGGCTCCAACTGGGGATAAAGGGACCATTTTCCCAATAAGGATGATGTTGGGTGTGTTTTGTTTATATAACATGCAAATGGGAAATGATTTAATCTATCATATGCATTTATCTAAACTATCTATTCTATTATATACCTGGGGTGTTTATTCCTTTATGCGATCGTAAAAGATATCTTCCAACTATTAGTAATGAAGATTATTTAAAAGTTGAAAGAGATGAAAATTATGTAAAGTAAATTATTTTAACAAAATAGTTTAATTAAAAGAATTGTGAAATGTATATCACATTTATATGTTTTATTATATATAAGATAAGAAATCATAAACAAATATCAGTACAAAAGTGCATTTAACAATCATTTATGATAACAATTCAAATATATAATGCAGATAAAAAGATAATTGTCGATCTAAAAAGCAAAACTTAATATAATGTGTAGAAGTACCATATATACGAGGTACTACTCATTCAAACTGACAATAATTTTAATCTCCTCTTCACTTTCATGAAATTTAAAGAGTAAAATAGTGCAACTTCAGTTAAATAGCTTCAAATGTCAAAAGATAACATATTTCGTTCCATTAATTCATCAAAGAATTCAAAAACTTACAAAAAGTGCATTCTTTTCAAATGTTTTTGACAATTTTCTAGACCCTTCTCTAAATGCAAGAGAAGGGTTTAAATACTAAACTACAATATGTTTAAAATATATTTTTACATAAAAAATGGAGGAGGTTTCAAACAAACATCCTCGTAAGCAGTAAACTTAAACTACAATCTAGGAAATAAAATAACAACATGATTATGTGGGCTGATCCTGTTTACACATTTGATCTCGAAGCTGACAAATATCCATCATTGGCTTTAGTTGAGCTGGCTGTGTAATCCCTAATCTGATTCGACCTTTAAACACTGCATTCGAAAGTGTTGGCTATGATTTCTTTGTAGAATCAGTTAATGATTGTAGATTTAAGTACTGATGATAAGGTTTGATCAGAAAATTCCTATGATTTTCTTGATCAAAATTATTTATCCTTTTAATTATATCCTCCTGCATCTCTATACTTTCCTTCCATTATGCTTATAATGGCTTGAGCTCTGGGAGCACTTCAGTTGTGGATTCTTTAATAAGTACATCTTTCAAAAGCTTTTCATTAAGAGATTAAAAAATTTCATTTGTTAACCTTGATGCCTTTGTTGTTGCCTTTTCTGCTTGCCTCAACTGTATTTCCCAGTCCTTAAATAAAATCTCTTTGTGAAATTTATCTATTTGAGGTAGGTCAGCTTTCTTCCCTGCGTCAGATCCTTGCCACTGAATGAACTCATTAATATTCTTTTCAACTTTCTGACATTCAAGTCTCCTGTTAGCCACTTGTTGGATCAGGATTTTTCTAGTATCATAGTAAGAGCTGGTGATTGGGACTTGTTGAAAAAAGGTTTCTTGATGCTGCTTTAGATTGCATTCATTTCCAGTGCTTCTTTTATGAACAACTCTACTTGAGGTTGGCTTTTAAATTTGTCCATTACTACTTCAAGTTGTGTTTCTTTCTCTGTAATCTACACCTAGTGTTGTAGATTGATTCTTTCAAAATATTTTTTAAATTGAGACATCTTGATTTCAATCTGCTTACTGGAATTAAATTTTTCCTATTCTAACAACCTCTCCAACTCTTGCACTTTGTCTTCTTTTTGCTTTAGTAGAAGTTTTACCTCTGTGGCTTTTCCAATGGTAGTAGTAGCATATACTCCTGCATATTGTGATAACTTAGTCAAATGTTTTGTAGGATCAGCCAAAGGGTCTATCCATAGAACATCTACAGATTCATTCATAATATTTGAAATTGTTTCATCCATTCTTCTTCTCTTTCTTCTCTTAACTACAACCTTATGATTGGTACTGTGGAAGACATCAAGTGAGTTTATATCTTCAATCTGTAAAACAATATGTTCTGTAGGGTATGCCGGAATGATCTCTTGATCATGAACTTCAGGTACCTGCTATAGGGGAGTTGTAGTTTCCACTAAATTCTGAGAATGCTCTGGAGTTTGGAAATTTGTTGATTCATCAACATTAAGTTTTTGCGGTGGTGTTTCTAGTGCTTGGAAAAAATTTCCCATTCTTTATTCAAATCTTTTGGCTAAGGCTTTTCTGTCTAGTCGGGTGTATTCTGGATATGTTGAACATATTTAGAAGATGATTTGGCTCCATTAATTTCTCCTGTCATTTTCATCTCAATCCATGTAATCAATTTATCAATTATTTTCTATGGGCTCTCATTCCTGCTCTCGGATTCATTGTCAGAGTAATCCGAATTCTAAGAATTATGTTGTGATTTCCTTGACTTGTGATTTGATTTCTCTTGGGATTCATCTTTAGACATATCCTTGGCTTCATTATCTAGACTAATGCTTGGATTTGGTCTGTTTACATCTTCAATAAATAACAAATCCAAAGGGACTCTTTCCAGCCTTTTATTTCTGTATGCTTGGAAAGCCTCAAAGTTTGTTTTATTGAGCTAACTGGATTCATTTTTCAATACATCTGTGAACTTCTCCATGCCTTGAAAGAAATCATAAAAAATATCTTTCTCATTCAAGAAAGGTTTCAATTTAAGCTCAATGGTGAAATTCTTAACCACATCATTAGGGTCAAATGGCCTCTTTGGCATTGAAGCCAAATTCAATGAAGTGACATTTGAAATTTCTTTGAATGCATGACCAATATTGAAAAGGGAAAAAGTGTTGCACTATAAAGGGAAATTAGGCCAAATGGCCCTCTTGGCATCTTTGAGTTGTTTGGAAATGCCACTTACTAGAATTTTGTAGGCAATTTCCCTAGCTAGGAGCTTATCAAGAACGGAATGGGGAAAAACATGGGGAGAAGAATAACTCCCAAAAACTCTTATACAAGTGAAATTATCTTCAGAAAACCATCTAGCAATTGGTAAAATTTCTGTGCTAGCCTCCTTAGAAATCCTAAGGGATTTTTCATTAAAGATAATCTGATGGATGGGTAACATGACTCCATTGAAAATTTTATAGAAATGTAAATGAAAATCGGATTCCCAAAGGGCTCTGTGGTAAATATGGATTGGAGTGGGGTCTTGGGTTGTCCATTTCCATCCCATAATAGGAAATCTTGAACAAAATCAAATTGCATCCATAATGTAAGCACTCATGCAGAAGGGGGGGTATTTTCCTAGAGGAAACACTTCTTTTAATTCTATAATCCATGATATTTCTGGCCAAATTATCAAAAAAAATGCTCGCCCAATTCATAATAGAGGAATCGATGATTGTGTCAATTAAAGGGACCCAATCTATGGAAAACCAAGTGGTATCTTGTTTTGTAAACAACCTACATAACATGCCAGCAACACAACAATAAGGGGAGGGTAACTGTGCTATTGAGTACATACTAATTTTGTCCTACTTAAGCTTGCCTTGGTCATCTTTCCATCCCTTTATTTCTTTCATGAGGTCTGTATTCTTTTTTGTAAATCTTTGGACAAAATCTTTATCATAATTCTTCTGCGCCATGGGAAAGTGGTACATTGTCCGTAAATCTTCTGCAGTGAACGAACCAATATTCTCCTGCTTTGAATTCTTGAATGATCTATCAGCTATGTTAAGGTGGTCAATTACCCACTTTACCATATCTGTGTAGGGGATAATCTTCAACCTCGTTGCTATTTTGTGAAGAAACAGACATGCAAAGTTGAAGTAGGATGGGTCTGAGGAAACTGTCGCATCTTTTGTAGCTATTTTAACTATTACCCTTAGCTATTCTTCCAAAAAAATGTGGTACATTGATTTCCATGAAGAACTGTCACAATTCTTGTTGTAGGTCATATATGATAACAATGGAGGCATGTCTGAGTTTTCAGCAGCGGATGTTTGGGAAATTTCCTTGCCTTTCTTTGTCATTCCAGTTATTCTCACTCCGTTAGGTGGTTTCCTGAATTCAATTGAAAAGAGTAAACTCAGATCTAAGATGAATGGAGAGAATGATAGAGTTAAAACAATATAATAAAAAATCTGGCGCTCAATTATTCAAAACACGCTTGAAGTAGATATCAGTCTTTCGAACTTTACTCCCATTAAATGTCGTTAATAGCCCATAACTCTTTCTATCAAATCTCTTACACACCTTTACGTAATATGTCTAATATATCAATTTAAGACGTTAGATATTATAACAGATTGATTAGATATGAATCTTTTCTCTCACTTGAGTAATAAGTGTTAATATCGCACATCACAATTTTAAACAATTACCATTAGTTATGTTTTTTGTTTCTGATGTATCTTGCAAAATGAAATCTGCGCAAAACGCACATCGCAAATTTCATGTGGTAATAAAACTTTCCATTTGGTTTCTTGTCGCGAAATGCAAAATGCACTAAAGAGTCACGTTGTTTCACTTTATTGGACCTTTAGAATTTTATAATTGTTACTTTATTGTTTCATCGAGTTTGACTCATCGCAATATTTACCAAATTGTTATAAGCTGATTCTTTTAAAAGGTGTGATGTGATTTATTTTTAAAGGGCTTTTTAAATCATTTGCAATGGGGCTTTTATATAACTTCAAAAAGGTTGGAGCGCATATCGCAATTCGCAATACTTATATGTGTTTTAACTTATTTGGCTCTAATTTATGCGATTTGCAATGAGCTATTTTAAAATCAAAGAGAAAAGGGAAAAACCTTTATTTCCTAAAGTTTTTTAGACTTAGGCTAAGATGAAATCATGCTCATAATTTCTATTTATTTTTTAAAGGGTCCCCATTTATTTTAAATAAATGGGGGGTGTTGTATAGTACAACAGGTTGATAGTTTATGAATTATACATAGTCACCACATTAGTATGCTAAAGTTTTCATATATTGATCTTATATGAATATATTTTTAAACTTTCAAGTAAGCCCCCATTCTCTAAAGCCATTTTTTGTAAGCATGAATTATTTTCTTCACTTAATGAAATGATGTGAAATTCAATACTAGGCTTACTAGTCTTACTAGCATGCTTTAAATTGTTAATATCAAAATTGAAATTATTAGTCTTGTATATCTTTTGATCATTACCCAAGGTTCTTACATCACTTTACATCTTTGAATTATTATGAAAGGACCACTATAGCCAATAGAATGTAAATATTATGTTATTTTTATTTAAATTTTGTATCGTGCTTAATTCACCTACATGAACAAATGATTAAGCCGTAATTATTTATCCCTCATAGTAGCTCTCATTATTCACCCTCGTAAGAATTAGCTCACTTAGTTCAAATATAAAACTAATTATTGTTGTACAATCTTCTCATTCTTTATACTAGTGTTTTATCTTCCGTTTCTAAGACTCAAACTATCACATAATTTATTTTCCTTGAGTTTAAAGGTGTATAAAATAAAAAGTAGGTAGTTGTTATACATAGATTTGTAAACTCCTATACCTTATTCTTTGTCTATAATTTGTCCTCTAATCAATTAGACTATTGTAATTTATCATCTCTAATCAATTATGAGTGCTTTAGTTCATAATTCCTTATCTTGACACTCTAAAATTATATGGGTTGTCACTATGACCTTTACCAATAACTCTTAATCACCATTCATGTTGTTTAATCTATTGAGAAACCAATAAGCTAGAAATTAAGGATTGTTTTAGATTACTTGATAATTTCTTGTGAATATATGTTGGCTTATTATTAATTTTATTATGTTCTCTTCATCAAACAATTACCAAAAAAATAAACCATGAATATCACAAAAGACAACGAACAAAAGATATATGATCTAAGCCAGGGAGAAACCCCACAACAAGGAAACCCAACCAACTTCTATTCTTATAGAATTAGATCAAAGTGAGAAATACAACACCCAAAATCCAATACCAAGACCACCAACAAGACCCAAGTTAGACCTCCTTCAATCCTTCCTCAACCAAGTCAAATCCAACCAAGATAATAATGGTCAAAGCTCTTCAAATCTGGTCAAACTCTATTTTTCAGCCTATGCAACTAATTTGAAAATTGCAGCCCCCTGCAATAGCCTGAAATCTCACACTTGTGACAAAAATTAGGGCATAAATCTCACACATGTGGTATAATTCTCTCTCCTTTGACCTTCATTCTCTCTCCATTGACTTTTTCTTTTCCTCCCTCACTTTTCATTTGTTTTCTCTCTCTTCTTGGCATAAAAATCAAAGTTGTGAATGAGTGAAAAAATGAGGTCATCTGGCATTGTATATATACACATCTAGGAGGTCGAATAACTCCCTTTCAGGGCCGACTTATCAGACAAGGTCGACTTGATGTTGTGGGTGAAAAAATGACCCTTTTGATTCAAATGAGATTTTTTTTCTTCTTTTTTTCAAAATTCCAAATGGGACTTGACTCAAGTACAATAGATTGACTCATGGGAAATTTTATTTTGACTCAATAAATAATAGAAGAATGAAGAAAATGATTGAATAATGAAATAATAATAATACCAATAATAATTTCCTTTTCTTATTTTGTTTTTTTCATGAAATACATAATGATACAAGTACATTGATAATTATGAAGACTGAACCTAGTTACATTTTACAACACTCCATCTTAACTAGGGAGGTATTCATAATTACACAACATGATACAAGGATAGTATCAAATTGAAATATTCCCATCAGAAAAGTTTAGATTGATATGCATCATCAATCATAAATATCATAACTAGCATTGTCAATTTAAAAAATAGAAAGGCCTTAACTAACAAGCTCTAACTCTCCACTAGATTAGAGTGTAATGTTAGGAGGCATATATTTTGGACACCACCACCACTTCCTCTCAAGGCACATATTGTTACACGGACAAGTTCCTCTTGCGAACAAGAGCGATCTCCCTAGATTCCTAAGAAAAACTAGAAACAAATAGATAATTTAATAACTCTTTCCCTAAGCCTACTTCGTTTGAATCATAAATAAAAGAGAAGGAGAATGAAATCCTTAACTATTTGCGAAATTCTTTATGGATATCCTCGCTCTATTCTAATGCAACTCCTCAATGCTCGAAAATACTTACAATCACAGACATAAAAGAGATCAAAGGCATATGAAATATAACAATTCAAACAATATTAATATAATGATCAAGGAGATTAGAAATTGATATCATCTTAATGAATAAACAAAAGGAACATATATCATTCATCATTTCAGTAAGAAAATACAATGGGAAAAAAGATTCATTTGTATTATTTCAGAGATAAATAAGAGCCTTACAACCTTTTCCTTGATTTCATGAAGTTCTTCCCAAATGCCTCCAACCCTCTCCTATGATGATAAGCTTCCCAATCTAAATCCAAAAGCATAATATTACCTTTTGTGAACTCGCCTAACCCTCTAGCATGTAGTCAATTTATAGGCAAAGTAGAGGAAGTTTCAGATCCATTAGAGAAGGATGAGATCCACTAATAGTGGTATTAGGGCTCCTTGATGAAAGGAAATCAGCTCCATGATGTGAAGGGTAAGGCTCAAATATATATGACCTAGAATCTTTCGGTTTGGGATATATTCGCCCAACAGGGATTCTTGAATTCACTTTTTATTTTTACTTTTAATTGAGTCATGTGCGCAGTCTACAATGGAATACAAATCATAGGTATGTGTAGGCTTCAATGGTAGAAACTGTGAATGTGTGGAAACTGACTAAGAAAAGTGCGCAGGTCATACTGAACAAGTTAAAATAATTTGTTACGCAAAATTCATATTTTCTTCAAGGGTTTATATTATTGAATTGCAAGGGAGTGCTTTGAAACATGCTTATGGATGGTGAGAGATCCATTTTAATGGTTAAGTGTCATGGTGAAAAAATGAAGTGTAACAGATTGCCCACTAAAGTGCGGAGTCTGAAAATTCATTTAAATATTTAAGCGCTTTATCATGCCAAATATTGGATCAAAGACAATGGTTGGAAACCTACAACAATCATTCAATGATTGCAATATAATATATATAATCATCACTGAGGTAGGAATTCCCATACTCAGTAAATCTAACTCGATGAAAAAGTAAAAAAATAACCTAGAATCATATCAATAATAGACACAATATGGTCACAACCATCAACTATGAATCTACCTACATAATCATGAATACATAACTCCTCGCAACCTGGATGGATGAAACTAGATCAAGGGTCTTGATCTCCATCTCTCAACCTATAGTACGAATATGAACATGTGAACAAATGTCTTGATGTCGAACATGGCATATACCACTTGATTACCGGTCAATGATGTGAACTGTTAAAAAGCGTGAGATAAACTACAAATAATTAAAATGGCTCTCAAGGTACTCTCAGTACAATCTATAGTGTGAAAAGATGTCCTGAAGTCGAACACTCATAGAATCGTTTGACTGAAGGTCAATGATGAGACATATCATCGGAGGCGAGAAACCTACTATTAAGGAATGCAAGTCTCAAGGTACTAAAATGGGTTTCTAGATCAACTCCCTAGATAGTAAGCTGAAGTCGACAGGAAGCGATCCATCACAGGAGGGCCTACGACACGAAACTCCTCGTCAAGTTTTGAAGAACTATTTTGCAAGGACTGACTCAGGGATGATCAACACGATTTAGGGCTAAATTTTTCAAAGGAACATGAACTGAGGTTGAAATTCTCTTGAACACATGGTGGCATGAAAATTGACTTGGAAAAATTTGACTCAATGATAATACACAAAACCAGTTGAATACTTTCAAAGAGGTTCGATTTATTGTAAGAAAAATGGATTACCAACCCAGACATATGTGTGATGGAGTGTCATGTTCAAGAGCAACACACTGCATTATAATGAATGAAAAAGTGAATACCTTTTCCCAATTCCCCCCCACCATTATTGGCAAGTACCTATTTATTTTTTTCAAGCATGAGGAGGATAACATTTTCTTTTCCTATAAGCACATCCTTCGGATGAATCCTCCGAAGTATTTTTAATGAACCCTAGGAAGGAGTAGTTCGGTCTCATCACGATTGACGAGTCCCGAGTGTTTATATTTTACGAGTCCAGTGTAGGGTTAAATCGATGTTTTTTCATGTTTAAATAGTTTGAAAAAAAACAAAAAGAAAAATCATTGGGTTCTTTCAATGTAGATTTTTAATGAGCCCGGAGAAAATGAAACTTGGTATTATTCAGTTTTAAGGAGCCAGGAGAAAAAAATAAGTAAAATCCATAGTGTTTATTTTCATAAATTTAGTCCCTCAAGCCCGAAAAAGGATAACATAATGTAGGAGAGAACTCTATTTACCATGATTAGTAAACATATACCTCTTTCATAAATAGTCTAATTCAGTCCCAAAAAAAAGGGGGTAAACTTATACTAAATAGACGACTGCTCATTTACTTTTACGAGATCGAATAGTCAAGTACTGGACGATCTTTTCATGTTTAGAGAGTCTGAAAAAGGCTTAAAAGAGAACTTGAAGGTTTTGTTTTTTGTAATTTTCCATAGCTCGAAAAAGTGATAAAGTTTTCTCATAGTCAAAATGATCCATTTTTATGTTGTAACATGTATTCTACACATTACACTCAATAAATTATCATAATTGCTCAAAATTATAGTAAAAAACATCAAAAAATGACTTTCAAAAGGTCAAAGACATAAAAATTAATATTTTATTGACCTAAAAACTATTAAAAGTTGAAAAAGTAATTTCATTTTTACCAATTTGAGAACATAAAAGAGGGTTTTTACCACAAAACTTCATAGGTTGAGTCCGAGCAAACCGGTGGACGAAATAATGAAACTTTTTCTCCAGGTAATATATCTCTTCATTATATTCATTTTCATCTTATTAATTTTGTATTTTAACCATTCATTTGATTTTTGATTTTTTTTTGGGGGGGTGCATTAGCTTTATAAAATCCACCCTTGGATGTGTGTGGTTTTACTTCATCGGGGTTGTGCACATTGGTGATTTTTTACGTGCAAAGAAATATGATCTGCGTGGTTTTTCTACTGAAAAACTACGCAAATGCGCTCTATTTGTAACAAAAGTCCACACAAGCACCAAGGCTTTTCAAAAACAATGAAAAAGCGCCCTAGAATTTGAAATTTTCTGTCAAGTATTGATCTAACTCTCCTCAAATGTCATTTTCAAGACTTTTGATTGTTCATAATGGAGTGGAGAGAGAAGAACATAAAAAAAAATATGCAAAAGCTTTGTATGATCCATAAACTCTGCTAGCATTGGAAAATTGTGGCCTCTACAAATATTGGATAACTATGGGAATGGAAGCTCAAATAGAGCTCATGCCATGGATGGTGAGGTCTTGGAATATCCAGGACCAATTTTTCATGATAGGGGATCATCACCTCACCATAGATGTTGATGATATGTACTTCTTGACTAGGCTCTCCCGTAGAGGACTTGAAATTTTTTTATTTGGACAAAGACTAGCTGGAGAGACTACTACTTCTTATTTGAGGTTATATTGTGTTGATGGGGCTAAACTCAAGGATTATAGGATTGACATCAAAACCATCGAGTCACTTGATTTGAGAACCATTTCTTTTACAATTACCAAACTCTGTGGAATTGCAACACTTCACTTGGCCACAAAGGCCCAAATGTATATTGTCGTAGAGTGTTCATAGTATATTATTTTCAACATGTGTGAAGGAGTAGTTTCCAACATGAAAGGGAAACTGACTAGAGCCAAGAATGGTAAACTGAATAATTTTGATTATGGTGCCATTCTCATTTGATTTTCTCTAGAGAGGATTCCACTCCTTATCCCACAAAAAAATATAGTAGATGAGTCAAGACCTCAAGATCCACGTATGTTGCGGTGGGTTTCTTTAATGGCTTGCCATGGAGGCAATGGCAAGGTGGTAAAATATACTCCTCATTTTTTTGTGTGGTTGGGAAACCAAATCATCATGATCGACGATTTCTCGTATGTAGGGATGGATTGCAGAGGTGACCCAAATATCCCACTCCCGGCAGGGATGCAGTGGTGTGATCTAGGTAAAAAATTCTCATTTTGATGTTTTAATGTTTTTAAATTTTTATTTCCTTTTAAAAAATCCAAATCTAATTATCTAAAAAATTTATGCAGATGTGAACCCAGTTTGACTAGCATAGCTATAGCGTTTTTACAGGAGAGGGGACCATGTTGTAGCAGTTTTAGTACTCCAGTTAGATGCAACGGAGGCCTTGACTGAGATCGATCAAAACGTGGAGAGGTCAAATATAGATATCCCAAAGATAGGGACTGATGATTTGCTTCTCCGGTACCAGAGGCATGTGGCTGAGGTTCCAGGACCGATCAAGTGAATACTACATTGAGTAGCTCGCGCTATAGTATGTTATCATGATCATCATCATGGATAGTTGCTAGTATTTTAGGTCTACATTTTGATTTTTGTATTGGCATATTCGGATAATATAGACCACAGGGCCTCATGTATTTGGATGACATTTTTGTAACACACTTTTTATAGAATATATTTCCTAATGGGAACTACTACTTTTATTTTCATTTTATATTATTCAATATATGGATGGATATTGTTTTTTTTTAATATTTACAAATGTTGAAAATTTCTATTTAACACATGATTGGAAAATGCATTATTTAATGTGTTTAAATTTATTGCAATGTGTTGATATTCAATGTAATCGAAATGTCTTTCCAGGAGACGGACCCGTAAAAACATTCTTAACATTGATGAACTTATTACTATATCGACACCATTTAAATTTAATACTATGAGTTACAAATCTAACCTAACGATCAAAATTCGAATTCCAAATGCGATGGGGTTAGATAATAGTTCAATGACTGCACTATATTCTTTTATTTTGTTCATTGTTCGACCAAGGCACATCCCACAAATAGAAACTAACTCATAAGTGGGTGAATAGATGACCCAAGTTGCAGAAGACAAATTCTGAGTACTATGACTAGCGCCATCAACAAAGCCAATGTAAGTTTGAGGGAACGTTGACATCTACAAATCGAGTGTAATACAATATAAGCAGGAAAAGAAATAGGAAATCGTAAAAAAAGAAAACCTAATGCACACACTCATAAAAATATGATACAAGTAATGTAAAAAAATCTTTCTGAGATAAATCACGCATAATATTTCTTAAGGTGGCGACCATTCCTGGGCTCTCTCAAAGAACCACCATCATAGTCAAATAATTCATAGGCCACTTTGTCTAGTACATGTTCTATGATGTAAGGACCATGCCACATAGGTTCAAATTTACCAACGGCTAGCTTATCATGTGCTTGATCGTAGACCAAGACTAGGTCACCTTCTGAATATGAATGAGGTTTAACGTTTCAATCAAACTGAGTCTTAACATGTTTCTTATGAGCCTCATTCTCTAGTGAAACATTACAACGAGTTTCATATAGTTGTTCTAAGTACAAAAAAATGTTCCTCCTCTACATAGGTAGCTCGTAACAACTCAATGGCTAGTTTCAGTGATGAAATTTCACATTCAATTGGAAAAATTGCCTCCAAACTGTAAACAAGTTGGAAAGGAGTGAAGCCACTCAATTTTTTTGCAGAGGTATTGTATGCCCATAAGGCTTAAAAAAATTGTATTCTAGTTTCATTTATGAATGCCGACAATCTGTTTGATCATATTGGTCAAAACCTTGATAACAACTTCAACTTGGCCTTTCCTTTGTAGATAATAAGGAGTAGAGTTTTCATGGCACAAGTTGAGCCGTGCAGAAAGTTTGGTCATCATAAAGTTTCAAAAGTGGCTACCATGGTCCATAACAATGGCTTGTGGTATGCCAAACCTAGAAATTACATGATTCAATATGAAAATTACTATGATTTCGCCATATTCTAGTATATGTAGGCAACACCTCAACCATTTTGTAAAATAAGCTACTACAAGAATAATATACACATGCCCCCTAGCCGAGTGAGGGTTACATGTAACAAAATCAATGCCCCATTTAGAAAATGGACCGAAAACTATGATTGGGTGAAGAGTAGTTGGATGTGCACACACCTTGTGATCATAGACTTGGAAATTATGGAACTTATGAATTGCAGTTATGTAATCTTTAAACACTAAGGGCCAGAAATAACCAGTGAAAAATATCTTTTGTGCAGTGGAAAACCCTGACATATGACCACCATAAGCTCCAGAATGGCAGACATTTAAAGCCTTCTTAGCTTCTTCATGTGTCAAACAACGTCAAAATATGGAATTAACACCATGACGATAAAGTGTATTTCCAATAATAGTATCTTGTTGGGATTGGTACTGGATTCAACGACGATCAATTTGAGACAATTTGGGCCGAAAAGTCTGAGTTTGAAGATATATAATGATATATCCATACCAAGGATCTAAATTACTGATAAGAAACAAGGATTTGTCTGGAAGTGAATCCTCTTCCACAATTTCGGTCTCAGTATAGGGAAAATCACACAATCACTCAGCAAATACCAATGACTTCTTAGAATTAGATATTTCAAATTCTAAATCAAACTCTTGCAGGATAACAACCCATTTAAAGTATTTCCCCCTTAGCAATTGTATGGTTATAATGTACATCATAGGGTTGCAATAAGAGATCACAGTTGTTTTGCAAAAAAGTATATAGTGATAGAAACGTTGGACAACTTAAACGATTGCCAAGGCCAATTTATCCACATGTGCATATTTGATTTCGGTTTTTGTGAGATTCCTAATCAAATAATAGATCACATGTTCAATGTCATATTCATCTTCCAGAACTAGCACAATGCCGATGGTGGCATCAGATGCAACTAAATACAAAAATTAATCCCGATGATAATCAGGCAAGTATAGTAACGATGCATGGGTCAATGCATTTTCCAATGCATCAAAATATTTTTGAGCAAGCTCGTCCCAAATAAATGGAATTCCCTTTTCCAACAATCAAATAAAACCTTTGGCTAGATCGGCATAGTTAGATATGAATCTACATAAAAAGTTTTCTTTCCCTTAAAAACTTTGGAGTTGGTGGAGATTAGAAGGAGGATGAAAATTGAAAATAGCCTCTACCTTGAGTGGATCAAAACGAATGCCTTCCTTTGATACGATAAATCCCAAAAATCGACCAGATTGTACACAAAAGACACATTTTTGAGGATTCAAACGGATATCGTAGTGCCTACATCAAATGGAAATTTCTTTCAAATGCATTGGATGATCTTACTGTCTCAATGAATGAGCTAGTAAGTCATCTTAGTTGGGTTGTACAATATGTTTGATATCATGAAATGCGTAATACATTACCCTTTGAAAAGTCACACCAACATTCTTCAATCCAAATGGGAGTTTGCAATAGGAAAAGGCTCCCCATGGAAAAATGAATGAAGTATTAGGCCAATCAGAAAGAGTATGTTTATTTGATCATATCTAGAAAATACTTCCATAAATGAAAAAATCTCATTTCTGGCACAACCATCAACAATTTCATCGATATAAGGAGTAGGATAATTTTCCTTTAGACAAGATTTATTGATATCCCTATAGTCGACACATACTCTAATAGTCCCTTTATTTTATTTTCACTAGAACAATATTGGATACCCAATCAGTCAAGGGAACATGGTAAATGAAACCTGCTCTAATTAATTTTTCAACTTCAACTTTGATAGCAGTATCTTTTCGTGGATGTATTGGACGTAATATCTGTCTAGCGGGTTTGGCATCTAGGTATGTCTTAATTTCATGAATAACAACACTAGGGTTAATTCCTAGCATTTCCTCATAGGAACAGGAAAAAATGTCTCGAAATTGTTGAAACAAGGATTTATATGTCTCAATTTCATCAAGGGAGCATGAAGCACCTATGTGAATGTTCTCGGTAATTCAAGTTTTAACTGAGATGTTGATGGGTACTATCGTAGATATGTTTCTTAGTTTTGTTTCAAAATCTGAATGAAGGATTGACATAGGACATTGAGGACTATTAGCAATATCATATGAAAAGATACATGAAAAATCATTCACAATTTTATTGAGTTTAGGAAGAAAGGATGAACTCTGATGATAATCGTCCCATGGCATTTTGTCCAAAGTCATGATATACATGATATTTTTTTAAGTTGGAAAATCGTTATTGAAGGGATCAGGGAATGATATTGGTACTAAACGTGATAGATGAGAATAATGATTAGTGATCACATTCACTTGATCAGTTTCAGATGATGATGGGTTGGAAAATTATTGAACTGCTTGATAAGCCAATTCAAACAAACTCAAGGGAATCTCACCACCGTACAAGGCCAATTAAGACTCTAAAGGAACAATCCAAGGATTAGGAAATGGTATTGTGCTTAATGTAATCATATTAACCTGGGAAATATTATGCGGAAAATTGGGTGGAGGGATTGCAAAATTTCCCATCAGAGATGAATCCTTAAGAAAACCTACCCCAACATATTTATATGGAGTAATCGATTTTCCAACAAAGGGTTTACTACTTGTAGAATTAGGGTCCAAAGTGTAGTAATAAAATTGGTATACTTTATAATTTTTCCTTTATGGGGAAACATTATCATATGAGAAAATTATGAGACCACTTCCGACATAACATAAGATCAACTTTTTCCCAGTTAAAGGTTATAATCAAGCTGATCATCAACAACTTCAACTTCAACTGCAACCCTTTTACCTTCTAACTTTATAGGTAGATCATTTAGAATTCCATATGGATGAAAACCTCTTCTATCAAAGGCTTTCAAAGTTGTGGGATATTTATTGATGGCTGGAGAACCTAAGGCTTTCCAACAAGAAATAAACATGATGCATGTAGAAACTTCTTCGTCAATTACCGTGCGAAAGACTCGTTTCATTTTGACAAAAACTGGTATTTGAAACTCCAGTTGATGCAAAAGTCTAGGTACATAATTTTCTAGATCAAAGACATGAAATTAGAATCCTAAGGATCAATAGCTCATATTTCTAAAAAAAAAAAAAATTCCTTTGTGTTGGACAAGTCTACAACACTTCAAGGGCCGACATTCCTAAAGGTGGCATAGCCAAATCTTCAACAATGTTGTAACTCTGAGCAGCTCATGCATGTGGGTTGAAATATGACTTGCGAAGAAAAAATTTAGGAGGCGGTCGAATCACCATGTAAGAATTAGGTTTTTTAATCTGTAATGGTTCAGAAGGAGGAGGAATTGATGTGGAAACTTGACTGGGTGAACCAATATCATTTCCATTTACAGGACCCTTATATCTGTAATCCTTAGATCTTGTGGCAACCATAACTTGAGAAGAAATCATCATGATATCCGTCAATGTGATGGAAGAGGAAGGATTGTGTGAGACCATCTTATTGTCTTGAGAAAGGAATGGATCCTTCAAAACAACAGAGGTGGGTTAACATTTAACGAATTTTGTTACCTCAGTGCGATAAAGGAACTTCTTGGTGTAATGATCTTCATCACAGATTAGACAAGGATACCGCGGTTTTTTCTTTTCGTCAGATGATTCAATTTTATTTGATTTCTCTTTCGATGATGTTTTTTTTTTTTTCGCTTTACCTTTTCCTTTATTTTTAACTCCAGTCAATTTATTCTTACTAGTAGATGAATCTACAACATTAATCTCATAAGTAATTTCAGGAGAAGGATTTCCTTTAGGTGAATCTGGTAAAGTTATAATCGGATTATATTTGGAAGTTTTCTTCTTCTTATTAGATTGACTAACAAAACCGATCACACCATCAGTGACGTGAGAGCCAGAAGGAGTTGTGGTTATTTGACCAGGGTGAGGCAAATATGGAATTTTATCATACAAGGTGTCAGATTATGTGTAAACGAGGTCAAGATATTGGGCACGAGCAATAACTTTCTCTTCAGTTACAACACCTCCCTTGGCCACATCTTCAGTAATGAATGTAAGTAAATATTTTGTAAACCACTCAGTTAAATATGATCTGGAATGAAAAACTTAACTAAATGGCGTCTACGTCTCCATTCGTGTATATGATTGGAAATATGAGTAGATGAGTTATGTTTTAAAGAAGTCAAAAGTTCAGTACTAGTATCATAACATATTGGTAACTGAAAATGTGTCAAGAAAGCATTGGATAATGCATTGAAATTATGAAAAGAAGCTCGTCGTATTTCAATGTACCATTTTTCTGTTGAACCAATTAAAGTTCATTGGAAAAGTTGAAATTGAATGGAATCATCGATTAATGAATTTGGCGTGCACCAAAGATGATACATCATGACATGGTTTGATGGGTATTCTCCTGATTTCCCTTAAATTTCAGAATGTCACTGGGAAACTTAGTGGGAATTACTGGCCAAAATGGGAAATAGTAAATAGGATCCTTCGTTAGTTGAGACAAATCCGATAATTCTAAAGTTGCAATGAATGGTAACTGCTAGTTGGGATATTGTTGTGAAAACTGATTACCCTGCTAGATAAGTCCACTACCTGGAGGAGGATATCCAGGATATCTTGGGATAGCATGAGCAGTTGGATTTTTATCCCTCTAGGATAACCAAGGTGAGCCATACCAAACTGAGGTTGAGAGGGAATTTGATAAGTATGAACAGGGTATGGCTGACTCTGGAAAGGTGGACTTTGGCCCATCTGCCCCAGGTAATATTTCCCCTGAAAGGGTTGGCTTTGTAAAGGCTCCCCTTAAAAGAACAAACTCTGATAAGGTTGAACTTGAAAGAACTATCCCTCAAAATGATAACCTTGAAAATCTTATCCTTGATACAATCTTTGCAGAGTTCCCATACCAATTTGTCCCAAAAATATTTGTGGTATACACTGGATTATAGGTCCAGCTTGATAAACAAATATCTGAGGGATAGCCTGAGTAATAGGCTGCACCGATACTTGAGGGTTAATTGGAACAAAAGTTCCAGGTTCTCCTAGGATGGTGTTTGAGGTGTACTTGGTTGTTGAACAAATTTTTGCGCAGTAGATTGGACAAGAGTGCATGGACTGCTCAGACTAGGCTGTTGACTTGGATTTTGAACAAATATTTGTGGATTAACTTGAGGAATCCCCTGAACAGGTTGCTATATTTGAGTTGGAATACTTTATAAAGGTATTTGTTGAATAATTTGTCCAACAAGATGAACAGGTAGGTAAATTGGTACCTGTTGAGCAACTTGCAAAGGCTGTTGAAAAAACGAAGGATTCCAAATGGTATTAATCTCTATATAAGGAGTAATTGGTAAGGGTTGTGACATAATGGGTTGAACTAAACCAACTTGAGGTATCTGACCATAGTTGTGATAGTTTCCAGTTAAATTTTTTCATGCAACCATAGGATATGAACCAATAAAAGGTTTCCTTCCAGGGAGAGGTGGTTGGCCCCCAGGCCGATTATAACCCCCTGTTGGGTTAACTTGAGGATTAACTACACCATCGGAAACCATATGAATATACTAGTCTAACGTCAAACATTGGGAAGTAGAAGTTGATGAAATAGATGACGTAATAGAAATTTGAGATGAAGGAGAAGCTCCTGGAATAGTCCCTAAAAGTGACTGATATCCAGGATGAACTTACGTATCACCATATAAAAATGATTTGGGAGAGGTTGAAAACATGGATGTATTAGTAGGCATACTTCCAGAAATAATTTCCAACATATTAACTCTGGGAAAAGAGTAAAAAGGAATGTGGTAACATGGATGACCTTGATTTAAAAATTCAAAAGGTGTGAGATACCAAGGATCCAGTCAAAAAGGATAAATAGGGAGGTCTATAGGAACGGTTTTTCCACTGGTAAAAAATGGACTACTTGGAGTTTCTTCTTCCTCGTCTACAAAAATATCTTCGATACTAATGAGACTAGGAGGTAGATTATCAGTAATAATAAGTTTTACTTTGAGTGAATGTGGAGCAGGAGTAGGGGATATAACCTTTGAAGTAGACTCGGGTTCTGAAAAATCAGACTCATGTTCAGACATTTTTGGCTTAGTTAAATGTGTATCTGAAACTTCAGCAGTATCAGATTCTGATCTAACGACTTCAGTAAGTACTAGCTCAGATTTCACTATGTTTGTTTCAAATTCTTGAGGTTGATTCACTTCAGTTTCAGATTCTACAATGGTAGATGTTTTAGGTTGATCTGAAGACCCAGATCCTATTGATTTTTACCTTTCAACCTTAATTTTTTCCAATTGACTCGGTGTATACTCAGGGGGTTTACCCTGCATTTTCCATTAATGTCTTGGTAAATCAGCCATGATGAATTTTAGTTAAGAATTCACAAAATGTCAAAATTTCACACCTGAAGCCTCTAAAAAGTAAAAACAAAGAAATAACACGCGCTAAAATATGTAGGAGTGAAACCACACAAACAATATTTTCACAGTAAAATCACTAGTTGGTAATGAAATCCAACCTCACAGAAATCAATGTGAAAATATATAGATAAAGCGGATGGAACCAATTACCCCGACAGCCTGCTTCATGAAAATATATGGTGCAATTAACTCCACTTATGCCATCTTGAGTGAATATTACCCTCCAAAATGTCCAAGTGAGTCTAGTCAACATCTGTTCCAGGTACAATAGAGACCTTCCCTCTATTTTCACCTTCGGAAAAGGCCCTAATATTATGATCACTAAAGTTACCACCTATAAAAATTCAACCTAGGGGTATAATCACATATTTGACGTACACACAAGGGTAGAGTAACAACGCTTAATCCCCTTGAAATCTACTCAACATGGTAAATTTTAGGTTTCCTTCCAAGTGACCCCAAGTACCTTTCGACACTATTTGTAATGCGTGCAAATATTCTACCATAGCCAATGAAGCGAGTACGATCAAGTCATCGGGTCCGATATGATCTCATGCTTGAATCCCTTGTAAGAGGAGATTCCTGAAGCAAAATTGCAATAAATGGATTTATGTCCTACCACAAGATTCCACTATTTGTTTATAGCTTTGGAAAGTTAACTCACTTCTCTATTCCAAAGACCTACAACCTTATCTATGTTGGTGGAAAGAACCCTAAAAATGTAAAAAAAATTAAACCAATTTTATTAACGTTGTGTTATTAAGTTCTTATTTACTCAGTGGGTTATGGATGTGAAACCGATAATATTCTGACCGGACTCAAATACTCTGATGCAATAAAATATGAAATTGTAATATTTTCATTCAATGAATTCCTAATTATGGGAGAGTAAGAGTCTTTTTTATTTTTCAAATGAAATGTAAAAACTCAAATTCCAATAACATTCTTTTCCATAAAATGCCAATTTCACTTTGAAACAATTCAATAGTAGAAATTAAATCAAAATTTCAGTTTGCTTAACAAGTCAAATAACCATAAAATGTCTCTTTCACAAGCAATCACTCACAATTCTTCAAAATGAATGGAGAAATCAATAAAATTATAAAATGATTTTTTTGCAATGAATGCTTCAACTTAATGAGGTCTATAAGTGAAATTATGAAAGACTAAAAAACTGAAAAGAAACAATTTTCTTTTAACATTTAGCAATAGAAGCAAGTTTTCACAAAACACACTAATTTTTGAGAAACTCTACTTTGCAATTAAACAAAGAAATTCATCACAAATAAGTAAGACAAATAATGAATCTGGTATATTTGACAGAAAAAGACAGGGATAAAGTGATGTATACAACAACCTATCTCTTTTTGATTAATCAACAACAATCCAGATTAAACCCTACCCAAAATTTTGAAAAGGATTGATTCTCAACAAGACTTCACTACGACATTCAAACAAGATCACAAAAGGTATCTGAAGGAAAAAAAAAAAAAAAAACATAATTACCACTCTGACATCAAAACCCATACTCTGATCAAGAGAAAATCTATTTTTTCAAAAATTTCTAAGGATTGTGCAGGTTAACAATTAAGTCCAGTGCGCATGCTCACTGTTGATGAAGAAAAATTGTGCATATATGTGCTTTGTTACTGATGCAAAACCGTGTAGATGAAGAAAGGTTTAGGAAAAATAAAATCAAGGTAATCAAACCAGAGGATTTGAAAAGTCATTATTTTTCTAATACTCAGATAAAGCTAATAAAAAAAAATTGGAAAGAAAAACCAAGGAAAAGGAAGAGAACTAGAACGTTCCCCAGTAGAGTCACCAATTTATTATGTGGAAAAATCCCTCTTGCGGACAAGAGTGATCTCCCTATATTCCTAAGGAAAAAAAGAAACAAATATACAAATAAATAAATCTTTCCCTAAACCTACTTCATTTGAATCATAAATACAAGATAAGGAGAATGAAACCCTTATCTATTTGTGAAATGCTTGATGGATATCCCTGCTCCATCCCAATGCAACTCCTCAATGCTATGCAATATAAAACTTCAAACAAGCTTAATATAATGATCAAGGAGAATAGAAATTGATATCGTCTTAATGAATAAACAAGAGTAACATAAATCATTCATAATTTTAGTAAGGCAATACAATGGAAAAAAAGATTCATTTGTATTATTTCAGAGATAAAGAAGAGACTTACAACCTTTTCCTTGATGTCATGAGGTTCTTCCCAAATGCCTCCAACCCTCTCCTTGGATGATAGGCTTCCCAATCTAAATCCAACAACATAAGACTACCTTTTGTGAACAGGCCAAGTAGAGGAAGTTTCAGATCCATAAGAGAAGGATGAGATGCACTAATAGTGGGATTAGGGTTCCTTGATGAAAGGGAATTAGCTCCATGATGTGAGGGGTAAGGCTCGAATAGATATGAATTATAAAATTTTAGTTTGGGATATATTCCCCCAACAAGGATTCCATAATTCAATTTTTATTTTTACTTTCCATTAATTCATGTGCACGGTCTACAATGGAAGATAGAGCATAGTTCTATAGGTTTCAATGGTAGAAATTGCGAATGCGCGGAAATTGGCTAGGAAAAGTGTGCAAGTCATAATAAACAAGTTAAAATACCTTATTATCAAAAATTCATATTTTCTTCAAGGGTTTTAAATTATTGAATTGCAAGGGAGTGCTTTGAAACATTTTTATGGATGGCGAGAGATCCATTTTAACGATCAAGTGTCATGGTGACAAAATGATGTGTAACACATACCCCATCTGAATGTTCATTGTGTATGTCCTTATAGGAATGTTCTTATTTTGGATTCCCAATCCTCAAATAATATTGGTCCTCCTCAAGACTACTATTATCTTGGATAGCCTATTCCATCCTCAAATAGTATCAGTCCTCAGGACTACTCCTATCTCGAATTCCCAATCCTATAGGAGTATCAATCCTAGATGCTTATCCAATCCTCCATTCTCCCTACCAGTTCCTTAAATAGACTTATAGTTGTTAGTCCTGGTCTAGTGCACGACACATGGAGAATACAGTGTCCACTATCACTCCTTCTCAACTAGGAAGGAGATCCTTTCTCCCTCTTAAACCATGGAGATATAACCACAAGGATCACCTTGTATAATTCATCTTCTACTTGTGCTTCCACTAGAGATATATTTGTAGATGTAGGGATTATATATTTCATCACAACATACCAAGCTTCGACCTTCCTAGATGTTAACCTTCACATAGCTCTTACCATGCCATTAATTCAAACATTTTATGAATCCAAAATATTTTACAATATATCTTCTCGACAGGGTTTTTTCCTTCATCATTTTAAGTAATTATAACACTTTTCACTAACCATCAGTAGTATCTTTGTCAACAATAGTATTTTTCAAACCAATCAATGTAGATCCAATTATATATCCCTTTATCCATTTGGGTAAAGTGAACTTCGTATATATCAGCATCAAATCCATCATACCATCAAGTGACCAACATGTTATCTCATGATTTATTGTATCAATTTTTTGCCTTTCCTGCCTTTACAGTGTACACAATTTAGCTGTATATTCTTCCTAGAAGCCATATTGTATCCCAAACATCTTTCCTCATCATCATAATTTCCAAAAAAAATGATGCTACTTCAAATTTCAAACTGTAAGATCCTTCAAGCCACTTCATGCTTCTAGCTCCCTCTAAAGTTGTCATTACTATCTTTCTTATGTTCTTCAAGAGACCATATCAGATGTTGATCAATATCATCATGTTTTCTTCCCATCTGTCGTGCAACCATATGGAAGAGTATTGAATTTCATGTCTTACCAAGACATACCATTCTTATATTCCCAAGTATATTTTTTCATCTAGATTTTCTTTCAATACTTCTGAAGATATGAATCTTCTAATGAGGAATTTTTCCTAAGATAGACACACTTATTCTTTCATGATGACAATATTTGAATTAATTTATACATTAACCTTCTTTAAAAATGATGTCCATGGATAATTCTATTCCTTCCTTAAGATGAGATATGATTTCATGTTGCTTCTAGACCATCTTCATACCTTTAAATTTCTAGATTGCTTTGATATTGCTTCCATGATATACTTCTGTCCATGTTACTATTATTCTTCCATACATTGTAGGAATTTGCATAATGACCTTGATATTTCTAATGGTTCTGCTTCTAGGGTTGGTCCTCGTAGTTATTTTTCTACTAAATTACTACTTATAAATCAATATGATATAATTGTACTTGGTGCATTAACTGTAAAGTGTTTGATGGCCCAACTCCTTCAATCCTTTTTTTGCTAGATGTTAGTTAACTACTTCCAACCTTTAGACAAGATGCAATAGAGAATGTAGGCTCTAAATCTTCCAATGATATATGCTTCTTTCCATTATGACATGATTTGTAAATCCCAATATTATTCTATAGATGTAACTGGAATTGCTACTCTAACTTTCATCTTCTAATAAAAGAGAAAAATAAACTGCTTGTAGACATGGTAATAGTAAAATCCTTTAATATTAGAGGTCCTTGTGATCTTCAATCTTCAATTTATTCTTAGGTTCTTCATATTATTATTCAATTTGGGCTCCACTTATTTCTTTCCTTTTGTTGTACTTCTTGTTCTTATGATCCTTGGGACAACACCTTTTAAATTTTTTGTATTCATTTCACCCAAAGAATTTTACTTTGGACATGTCTTGACCTAGGTTGATTGTTGTTGTTTTTGTATTTTCGACGAGGTTCAAATCTTACAAATTTTACCAACTTCTTCTTTGATCTAGCAACAAAAGATTGGGACTATTCATTCTTGGGTTCAGTGCCATCTTTGGATTTCAATCTTGATTCTTCTAGAATACATAAACCCCATAGCTCATCAAAGTTTGGAGTATCTTTTCTTGAATAGATGTTGCTTATAAAATTAATTCAATTTGGAGGTAGAGAATTGAGTACACAAGTAGTTAATTTAGAATTAGATAGGAATTCTCAAAACCATTATTGTTGATCTTTCAATTTTAAGATTTTGACAAGGTATGAGGCCAAGACTTCAACTTTTGACAACCTTATTTTTTAAAGTTGATTCCTCAAATGTATTTTCTATCCTTTAGTATTTATAGAATATAGCTTTACTAATTTCTTATAGATTTCTTTAGGTGTTCCCATATTTTCAACAAAGCGGATAAGCTTATCTTTGATGGATCCAATGAGAATTATTTTAGTCTTAAATTCTCCTTTATTATACTTGGCCAATTCTTGAGTATTGTCCTTGTCTAGTTCTAGAAATTTACCTAGAATGTGATCCATGACTTAATTTTCTATGAGAACCAAATCAATTCTTTTTTTCCAAGCTTGGAAGCTTCATGAATTATCAAGTTTGTTTCCTTCCTTACAAAAATATGCCATTTGATTTGAAGATTGAGACGTGGAGTGTAATAAAGTACTTACTTGTCAAAGGAGAGAAGTGATTGATGATGATGCACTAAATTATCTTGATATTGATGATTCCAAGAGTCTTAAAATATTTCCTTGATTGATGATTGTATTAGGGATAACTCATAGGATGGATGGTACACTAATATTTTCAAGTTGCTTCAAAGCTGATATTTCCAAGAATCTTGATTCTTCTTTGAGTGAAGTCTTTAAGCTACTATGATGACTCCAATAATGGATGGTAAGTGGACAATAGCCTCTAATGATAGTTGCAATATTATTCTTCTTTAAAATTGAATTATGATCTATGTGTCTTCATCCTTATGCCCTCTATAAATGATGTCCTCCAAAGTAACTAATGTAAATGTCTAGAATGATTGTTGTAGATATTCCTTCAAATGAGTCAACAAAATATATCTTCAAATTGCCTTCTCTTCATATCAACTATGATACCATGTTGAGAAACCAATAAGATAAAAATTTAGGATTGATTTCTCTTACTTGATAATTTCTTGTGTATATATGATGGCTTCTTATTACTTTTATTTTGTTCTCTTCATTAAACAATTACCAAACAAATAAACCATGAATATCTCAAATGACAATGAACACAATACATAGGCTCCAGGCTAGGGAAAAACCCCACAAGGGTGAACACCCAACCACATTCTATCTTATAGAACTTGATCAATGTGAGAAATCCAACACCCAAAATCCAAGACCAAGACCTCCCACAAAACCCAAGGCATTGTTGGATGTTGTTGTCATTGATGCCAACCCATGGAATTGACTGGGTTTGACTTTGACCAAAAACACCAGTCATTAATGTCGAATGGATAATGGATGCTTCTCAGTAATTTTTAGATTACATCTAGATAGGAGCTACATCGTTGAATGGTTGAAAAACCAAGTCCTAGGGTTTGGGTTCTCTGGACTGAGGATGTACCACAAATTTTTCTAGGGTTTTTAAAGGGTTGACTCATTTTGTTTGGCTTGGATATTCATGTCATTGGATTCTCCTCGAAGATATCTTTCTGGTGGTATTTTGTACGCTGCGTGGTTCCTCCTGGTTAGAAGGATAACTGATTTTGAAGGTAAAACCCACAATTCGTGGGGTAAGACGCCAAAATAAGGTGACTTGGCACATTTACATTAGTTTTAGGCACCTAAAATTAAGATTAAGGGTTTCTTTCCATACTTTGTGGAGATACTATCCTAATGAAGGGCTTCAAGCCACTATGTACCCATATAACTCCTACATCTCATTAAAAAGCCTAATCTATTTAGGTAGTACATCTTCCTTAGGGCATAAGAAAACAAGATACACAATATTTATCAATTAGAATTAACAATTAATAATGTGTTAAAATCATAAATGTCTCCTTCAATGTTCACTATAGAAGCCCCTCTCAACTCTATAAAAGAAAGCTCATATATCCTCCAAAACAAGTCATTGTGGAATTTTTGTTATAACTTTGTTTCAACGAATATTCATAAGCTCAAAAAACCCATGTGAGACAAAATCTTGATGCACCTTGTGACCTAATTTCAAATATTGGTTCCCTATATTTACGGAGATATGATCTGAGGAGGTTATGGTTTTTGCAAGATATCGAATTCCATGTCAAACAAGTCACCTTGTGAAAATCATCATAACGTTCTCTCTGAACATTGGATTCAAATTTCGTAAAAAGTTAAAGAAATAGGACAGACTGTAGTTTTTTGGGTATATTTTTCAGGGCCAAAGGTCGATACAGTAACACATGGAACTTCATACAAGTTCGCTCTACTGAACCAGTTTATAGTCAGGCAATCGTGGGAGATTGGGCATAACTCTTTCTTGAAGAATCCAATACTGATCAGACTTGTGGGGTTGGAAAGAGGACTCAAAAGTATAGCACATGACAAAAGGTCAAACCTTTGAGATATGAAATAACATAGATACAATAGATTCAATATCAAGCTCCTAGAAGGTAATAAAAATGTATGCTATTTCTCCATTCTTGCTAGGTGTTGGGTCTAGTTTATTTCAAGGGTATGCCACTGAATTTAAGGGTTGATGTTGGCTTGAGGGGTCCTAAACCAGGTTTGGAATTGGGTTAACCAACAAAACCCTCCTACTACTGGCCCTTTCGGCAGTGACCTGCTTGCGCAAGTCAAAGTCTCACTTGGAGCAGTAGGGGGGGGGGGGTGCTGGAACCAATTTTCCGCACCCTGAGAGAGATCTGGAATGATGTGGGTACCTAGAGATCCCAAACACTCTTAGACAAACCTTCACAACAACAACCCTAACTAGTAAACCCTTTACAGATGAATTCAGGTCAAATATGCAGAATACCTTGCGCAAGTTAACACAACAATAATAAATCAAGTAATATCCCTTAACTCATCATATCATAGCTTTATACCATCATATCCATCCAATAAGTAGTCATATAAGCCACAATTACGCAAGAGATCTAATTATAGACAGAACAGAAATCATAAACACATTCATAACATAACTGAAGCATATAGAACTCATATATCTACAACAAGGTTCTTTATAACTAAATCAGTTCAGATCCTCCATACAAAACACTTCAACAACCCGTGCACACAGCCAGCGGGGTCGGCACACAATAGGACTAAGGTCTTCGCACACACAACCAATGGGAGCCTTCTACCCAGACCAATCCGCACCAAACTATCACAAATTATCCAAATCTATTATCCATGTTCAGTCTTATCCAAAAATTGACTTCTTCAATCTATTCATTTATTTATACTATATAGCCTATGTTATCTTATGGTCCGCAAACCATAGCTTGTGGCCCCTTGATATACCCTTTTGGCCCATTACAATTCATGAGGGGTTTTGACCCACCCCAAAACCTGCAAGACTAAATTATTACAAAATATAGAAAAATTGTCGGAGTTAGGGGAATCAGCTCCAATAGTCCCCCAACATAATATTGTGACTCGTCCTAAGTCACACCAGTAGTGGGGTCTTCATTTTGAGCTCGAGCGCGTTGATGGCAGTAGAAAATGGTGGCAAGATACCTGCACTTTGGTCTGCGGTGCTCTGCAAGGTCTCGACTAGCTTTTCTGACGGGGGTCCTTCAGCAATCGAAGTGACATTCTGCATCATCTAGTTCAGGTTGGGGACGATAGCATCAAGGTCCTGAGAGAGTTGCATGGCCTCATCTGCCCATGGCTTCATGTGATCGGCGACGATTTGCTTCCTACGACGAAGCGCCTCCACCTCACCCTGCAGTGCCTGGTTGGTCTGAAGGCGTGCCATTCTCTGAGAAGGGATAAGGGTAGGTAGAACTTCTTGTAAGTCATCGAACTCCTGCTCCTTCATGCGCAGTTCTTAATTGAGATTCTTGACTAAAGGATATGTCTATACAGAGGTCCATATTCCCATGGATTTATCGATAAAGGTTGAGCCATACGTGACATATGCTGAGATGCCAGCCACGGTACTCTAGATAGTAGCTGCTTGTTGTGCACGTACTTCTGGGGGAGTTTCGAGCTACAGCTATGCCTACAAAAAAAAAAATCTGCTGCTCAAATTCTGCCTTTACGGACTGAAATTCTGACCTAGAGGATTTGAGAGTTGTGAGCAGGCCCTCTACTTTAGGTTACGGTGCGACAGAGGCCAGGATAGCGATATCAGGAATATCACCGCATAGCTTGTCAATGACACTTTCCCACTCCGCTTTTTGAGCTAAGGTTGCCTGTTGTTCTATCTGAGCCTGATGAGACTCTTCCATTTTTGCGGTTATAACTTGATGTGCCTCGTTGACATGGTGTTGGGCGCGCACCTCCCTGTCTTGAAGCTCTGCTGAGATGAAGATATGTAGTGCGTGGAGCTTCCCACTTGCCAACCTGGCAAGGTTGAGGCCGACCTTGGAGCAAGTGTGGACTTGCGCACATAAACCTGCTGGATCTAGAGATACCATTGCTCCCAGGAGGGTACAGACTTTGCTTCTTATGGCTGCGACAATCACTGTAGATGGTAGGCTTGCTTGCACCAGCCTCGCTTGATCCACGCTCGCTTGTATCAGCCTCGCTTGATCCATGCTCACTTGCAAGGTATCGGCCTTAAGCTGCAGAACCTGTAAAGTGGACTGCAAGGATTCTACCGTAGTCTTGTGTTGGGCCTCCATGGTGCTCCGACGGTCCTCAGACGCCAAGGCAACCGCATCAGAAATTTTTTCGAGGTCCTTTTCAGTCAGAGTAACCTCCTCTTCTCTGCCTGTCTTGGACCCCTTCCTCTTCTTCCACGGCCCCTTAGATGTTTCTCCTCTGCGCTTAGTGTCGCGCAATGATTCTAAACCATATCCCCCAAGCCCATCCAGCCTGTTGAGGTCCGCCTCCATGTGTTCACCTCCTAATTCTTGATCTCTGTCTATTTCTGCATTGTCATCGACGTCCAGGTCTTTGTCTGCTTCAACTTCTTTATCTTTTCTGCCTATCTCCGTGCGCTGCTCGGTGGTAGCTTTGGGCATTGCGTCTTGTGAAGCCGGGGTCGTCTCTTTCAAAGTTGTTACCTTCAGGGCTATTTATTTCCTGGATTTGGATGGTGTGACAAGCCTTTTAGAGACAAGCCCAATCTTCCATGACTTTGGCCATGAGGCAATGACCCGGTCAACCTCTGCTTCTGTAACCATGTAGGGTAAGGGATACTAATTGGGGCTCTTACGCACCTTGATCATGATTTTTTGCATCGTTACTTGTAACTATCCCATGCTTTTATACTTCTCATATACAGCTGGCGAGTGTCGTGGTATGGAATGAATAGCCAGCGCCAACGTGCCTTCAAAAAGAACCCAAAATTTTTTGTTTTCCTCAACCCGCTTTGCGTTCGACGAGTCCCATAAATTCGCATAGCATGCCCCCTTGCAGATGTCTGGCTCAATGTCGGGAAGGACTGTATCCTCTGGGGTTTCACATGCTACCAGCACAATCATCAATAACAACCATGAATATCATAACAACTTCCCCATTTCTTGTGATTCATGTGCATTCTCCAAAATTTTCTCACATAGAAAGTGTGATCAGTTATATAGCACCCCTTTTTCAAACTGCCCCACCAAGGCAATGATGTGTGCCAGAAATGTCTTCGGCCGAAATTTTCGCATAAGCTTACATCCAAGGACAAGGGTGCCCACGTGCAGTGCCTGGTCATTGATGGTTTGAACTAGAAAGCCCCGCTTATCCCACTCTACATCATACGTTTCCTTAACCTCCGTTGCTACCTTTAATTCAGTGCTTTTTACAAACCATGTCATTGGATGGGATCCCCTCATGGGCAAGCTAGTGATCTGATGGATCAGTGCGGCATCAATAGGGATTCTCCCCTGAATCAAGAGCACATGTTCATGGGCCAAGGCCAACAATTGGCGAACGCACATGCTTGTGATGGGGTATCGCCCAAAATAGGGGATCCTTACCAGATTGAGGACTCCCACATTGTGAAATACATGCACCCATGGCATTGACTCTACCTTCAAGACGTCATCATACAACACGCATTCCAAGTAATTTTTTGGGGATAGCTCAGTTAATGTTACTTCATTGGCGAGATCATAATCATCAAATTCCACTTGAGGGAGCTTACCGTGCACTTCGCCGACCACATGGACATCCTGAGGGCACAATGGAATCTACAAGTGTTCCCGTACTGCATCTAGGTTCTGAGGCTTGCATACTGAAGGCTTTCACAGTTTAACATACAGTGGCCGCCAAGAAAATGGATCTACTTGCAATGCCTCTTGCCCAGCAGTCATCGGCTGCTTGGATGGATCACCCCTCAGGGAGCGCTCCTTGGAAGCTTGTCTGGGAGAAGAAACATTACTTAGAGAGGTGCATGGCTTAGAAGTAGCCCACTTCAACATTTTTCCCTTATCCTTCACCTTGACTGGAGTGGATTCAACAACTTCCATGTCCAGAACTACTTCTTTGACCTCGTCGGATCCTTCCTCTATATACGCTGTGAGGATCATCGAAATCTCTTCTGCAGGGTTGGTGGCTGTCATTCTTGTTAGTAATATGAACTCGGGGTTACTACCGTCGGAAATGGATTCATGACCAAACATGAAAAACTCACAGATGGCAGGAAGACAGATCTTATAGATGAGCACAGGGTGCCAAATTTTGAAATGGTAAAGGAATCGATTAAGACCCACGCCCACCTTTTTATAAGCTACCCATCGTAAAAATGGTCGGATTAGCATTAATTTCCATTTAATTTCAATGGAATGGTAAAAACATATTTCGAACTAGCCTCATTAAATGCAACATTTTCGCTCCTTTCAACGGTAATTTCAATTTTTCACCCTGCTGCATTGTTCCAACGGCTAGTTTCCCGACCTGCGTGTTACCCCTGCACTCTTGGCGCACCTATCTGTGCTCTTTCACCCTGTTGCACGCAGATATTCTAATTCTGATGCTCCGGCCATATATTCATTTGGTAGGCGCTGGATTGTCTCTATACGGCTTCGGGCGACTTCCATTGAAGTATCTGATAAAGTCATCTCTGCACAACATGGCCAAGCGTACCGCACCTCCATCAGTGATCTCCTTTACAACGTATGGTCCCAGCCAATGCTTTCAGAATTTACCTGGGTGGTACGCAAACTAAATATCATACAACAACACCAAATATCCTTCCTTGAATATTGTCAACCTAATGTACCTATCGTGCCAGGATTTCTTGCGCGCCTTCTCTACCTGCTGGTGGAAGTTAGCAATGAAGCGATCTTCTTCCAAGGAAACGAGTTGCGCAAACCGTTCCTCCATAATGGCAGGCTCGGCCATGTTAGTGAAGACCGCAATGCATAGACTGGGGACAATATAATCCATGGGCATGATGGCTTCCAGCCCATAGACCATCCTGAATGGTGTTTTTCCTGTCAAATTTTTTCATGTTGTCTTGTAAGCTCATAGTACAGAAGGGATGTGCACATCCCAATCATCCCAATTGGTATTGCAGACCTTTGTAAGGGCGTGTTCAAAAATCTTATTGAATGCTTCCACGTCACCATTTTCTTGTGGATGATATGGGGTACTCTTCATGTGATGGATCTGAAATTCCTCATTCAATGCTTCAATCATCTCGTTGACAAAATGCGTACCTCTATCACTCATTAAAATATTTGGGAACCAAAACCTGGTCAAAATGTGCTCAAATATGAAGTTTTCAATAGTTTCTGCAGTATAATCCTTAACTTCCTTTGCCTCCGCCCACCTAATCACATAATCAGTTTTAGTAATAATATACCGTGCCCAAGTCTTCTTCCCAGGAGGGTTGATTGGTCCTACAAATCTATAGCCCATTTGTCAAATTCCTACAAGGCCATCTGTGGGTGCAGGGGCATTTCTCTACGTGACGACTTCCCAGTCTGTTGAAAATCATCGCAGGCCCGACAGTATTTCTGTGCATCACTATGCAATGTGGGCTATCATAACCTAGTACGCAACACCTTTTGTGCGGTGGATTTCCCAGCGTAGTGGCCACCTGCTACTCCTTCGTGAGCTTCAGTCAATATATCCCATCTTTCGTGTTCCAAAAAATATCTCCTTAATACTTCATCTGCTCCTAATTTATACAATTAACCTGCAATTAGGGTGAAATCCGTTGTGCGCGCAACCAAATCCTTATTTTGTTGGACCGAATATTCCATAGGCGTTGTGCCCATAGTGATAAAATGAATAATTTCTGTGAAGTGCTCATCAAACACCTTGATAGCGAAGATCTGTGTGTTCGGTAATCCTTCCTCCACATCAGTTGGTTCCTCCCCATTCTCAATCGGTGACAGATGATCGGGCCCAACATTCAGTCTTCTCGGCTTTATAATGATTTCAAAGTCATACTCCTGGAAAAGAAACAACCATTGGCAGATCTTCTCCCCCAACACAAGCTTATTGACCAGGTATTTTAAAGCAGAATTATCAGTGAACATCTTGAAATTCCCTCCCAACAAGTAGTTTCTATATTTTTTTCATTACATATACCATGGCTAATCCTTCCCTTTCTGTAGTGGAGTAGTTGCGCTCTGCACCTGAGAGATTTCGACTAGCAAAAGCTACTATGTAATCAATGTCGCCTTCTCCTGGCTATGCTAAAACAACTCCCAGTGTTATGCGTAGAAATTTTAATATAGTTATGTATTTCCTGGATTCTCTTGATCTAACAATTATATTCCACTGTTAAATACAAAATCGCTTCTACAAATATTCTTGCGGAAATTTAAAACACGATCACCAATTGCAAACACATGAAGAAAGATCATTCACACATAACATAGATGTTTTTACCGGGAAAGCATAAAGTGAAAAACCCCACTATCATATATTATTTATATATCATGGATCATGAAACAATCTCATACAAAACTCTAATCCAAGAGCCCTCAATACAATATACAATCGTCTCACACTATCTTGCAGAAATTGGAAAATGCCTTAGCCAAATTTATGCCTCACAACAACGTGCCTCCACTGCGTAATCCAAGATGATTAAAAAGACCAATTTGATGCAATCATGCCCTCCTTGACTGAAAAATCCTCATGAGCATATCCAATGTGTGTTTGGCTTGCACAAGTGCAATCCAATATAATAAAACTGATAGTCAATTTTCCCTTTCACCTACCTCTCAACTGGGTCTCCACTACATCTAACATGCATGTAGTTAACATTAGTAAATCTTCAGTTGCATGTGAGATCACTACATGTGAATTAATTTAATATTTAATTCAATGATCTCTCACTAGTGTCTCTTCAGTTACAACTAGCACAACTAAGTTTAACTCACTTAACTGAGTTAAACTACTTTACAACTCACATAACTACACATCCAACTCTGTTACAACTTCGAATCACTTAGTTACAACTAAGTCCACTTGTATGTCCCACCAACCAACCTTTGAACTCGAAATTCCTTCAGCTAACTAGTATTCCACTTCATTTAACTGATTCCAAGTGCTCCATGAGAAAATATTAATATTTATTGTCCAATTATTATTAAGGGATAATAATAGTCGACATGCATCTATAAATAGACATGTGATCCATAAATAGAACTCGCACATACATCTAAAAATATAACATCATCTATAAATAGAATTTTATCACCATTTATAATAGACATAATCTATAAATATAATTTTCTCATCGTTCTAAGAATAGACTTCCACCTAAAAATAGCCTGAGGCTCCATCCTAGTGTAGGTGCTTATTTTCACTAGGATCATCATCTTGTTGAATCTCAACACTCCCTCTCAACAAGAAAGGGATTATCCTTCATCCCGATCCTGTCTCTATGGTATTCGAATTTTCTCCTGGTGAGCGCCTTCGTCAGAATATTGCATCATGATCTTCAGTAGGAATGTACTGAAGCAACTTGATATTCCGCTGCACACAATCTCTGATATTATGATACCGGATATCTATATGCTTAGATCTATCATGAAAAACATGATTAATCGAGAGCTTAATGCAACTCTGATTATCACAATGAAACACTGTAGGATCTAAATGAGAACCAAACAAACCAACCAGGATCTTTCTCATCCAGATAGCCTCACATGCAGCTTGACTTGCTGCCATGTATTCCGCTTCCACTGAACTGAGTGCCACGGATCTCTGTTTCCTGCTATACCAAGAAACAGTTGTAGATCTGATACTGAAGATCCCTCCTGATGTTCTTTTTCTGTCTATTGGGTTGCCCACCCAATCTGCATCCATGAAGCCATGCAATTTCACCTCATCCATCTATTTGTACCACAATCCATACTCAGATGTGCCCCTCAGGTATCTCAGGACATGCTTGCCCGCCTTCCAAAAGAGCTTGGTAGACTTAACCATCACTTGACTATGTTGGTTCACCACATAGCATATGTCCGGTCTTGTATTCACTAAATACATTAGCGAACCCACTAACTGTCGATAGAAAATAACATCCACTACCTCTCCAGATGTAGCGTCCTCTTTCCTCCAGTTTCTTGGAAGAGGAGTATCCATGGGTTTGCAACCCTTCTTTTGAAACTTACCTAGTATCTCCCTTGCATACTTTCCTTGAGACACAAAAATTTCACCATCTCGCTTCCATATTTCCAATCCAAGGAAATAATGAAGGAGGCCCATATCCTTCATCTCGAACTCCTTTGCAAGGTCCTCCTTGCATGAGTGTATCAACTGCTCATCACCCGTCAGTATTAAATCATCAACATAAAGAACAATGATTAAAAGCTTACCCTCCACCACAATTTGGTATAGGTTTGCATCTGCCTCACTCTTGGTGAAGCCAAGTCTAGTGAAATAGATGTCTATTCAAGTGTACTAAGCACAGGGTGCTTTCTTTAGCCCATACATCGCACTTTTGAGTCTACACACATGTGACTCGCTATTGAAGATCTCAAATCCTTTAGGCTTCTCAATGTACACCTCTTCCTCAATGATCCCATTGAGAAACGTAGTCTTCACTTCCATGTGATGAATGTGCCAACCCATCTACGCTGAGATAGCAAGGATGGTCCTTATGGAAGAATACCGTGCGACATGTGCAAAGGTTTCTTCATAATCAATCCCCTCGATCTGTGAGAAGCCCTGGGTCACAAATCTTGGCTTGTATTTCTCAACACTCCCATCAGCAGCTTGCTTTACCTTGTAGATCCATCTTGAACCTACCACTAATTTATCAACCAGCCTTGGAACAATTTCCCAAGCACTGTTTCTAACAATGGAGATATACTCCTCCACCATTGCATCTATCCATGTGGGCTCCTGCACTACTTCCTGAAAGGAAGATGGCTCAGTTACAATACATTTTCTCATGATATCTATGTATCCAGTGAATCAGTCAGGAGACTGTCTTTGTCTACATTGTGAAGTAGGGACTCCTACATTCTATGCAACATCAAGTCTCAACCTCTCAGCTTCTGTGGTACGCCTTCTGCCAGTTCTGATGTTTGGCTCTGCGTAAGTGGACTCCTCCACTCCATGAACCTCCTCCTGTGGTTGATTCACATCTAGAGACTCATCTTTTGAAACCAACAGTTCCTCCTCTGCATTCAAGTCCATCTCCCTCTCAAGCGACAACCGCATGGCTTTCCCCTCATCAAATTTTATATCTCGTCGCATAACAGTCATATTACTGTTAGGAAAATACACACGATAATTATGGGGTGTTTCTATGTACCCCACAAATATCCCAACTTCAGCAGTCGACTCCATCTTCTTCCTGGTGTTCTTGGTCACATGCACATAAATAGATAAGCCAAAAACCTTACAATGAGAAACATCCAGTTTCTTACCAGTGAAAGCTTCTTCAGGTGTACTCATGCCAAGTACTCTATGAGGACAACGATTTTGCACACAAACAGCAGTGTTGCATGCTTTTTCCCACAAATGCATTAGTAGGCCCTGATCATGCAGCATTTCTCGTGCTCCACCCACAATAATTCTGTTCTTCCTCTTTGTGGCCCCATTTTGCTGTGGGTTATGAGGCGCTATGAGTTCTCTTCGAATTCCTTCTTTGCTGCAAAAGTATTTGAATTTTCTCGACATGTATTCTCCACCATTATTGCTCCTTAGAACCTTCACTTGCTTCCCCAACTCTTTCTCCACCAATGCCTTAAACTCACAGAACTTTGAGAATGTTTGATCCTTCTTCTGCATGAAGAAGATCCAGCATTTACGAGAAAATTCATCAACAAAAATAACATAATACCTGTGTTTTTATTTTGAAGCAACCGAGAATGGTCCACACACGTCTGTGTGAACTCTCTCTAGGATCACCGAAGCATGGTTCTCCTTTTCATGAAAGGTGGACTTTACATACTTCCCCATGGTGCAACCCTTGCACTGATCTAACTGAGAAATTGTTCCCATTGGAAGTCTAGTAGATATTTGTTGCATAACTTTCAAGGCTCCATGATGAAGATGACCCAATCGCCTATCCCATAATTCGCCCTCATCCCGGCTCACCACTTTTTCTACTTTTCCCATCATGGTTGTTGAGCCTCAAAATTGTGCTTTCCTTCACCTCATTTTACCTCATTTTCCCTTGTCCATTTCTATCTTAGACCCAATTGATCAATGAATATAGTTAAAATTACTTCTAGAATGATTTACATGACTGACTTGTTGAATTTTGTGATTTTTGCCATTGTAAAGCATTTTGACCGGAACTAGCTGCAGAATGCAGACATTCCGTAGCTAACCGACGATTCTGCAGCCGCCTTCATGTTTGAGTATGTTCCGGGTGGCCTCTTGAGAAAAACCGCATATGAGCATGATCCACGTCATGTCTACATGGTTCGTTGCTCATCATGGAGGAAGAAATGAATTCTGGGTATGGTTTTGAACGTGGGGAACACATTTATGAAGGAAGACTTCTATTAGGACTGTCTCAGTCCAGATGTCTTTTCTTCTTCACGCAGCCACTTCAAAGAGTCCTAACGTGATTCGGATAAGGAAAGACAGTGTTCCTGAATTATTGCAATTATTGTTATGTACATTTGCTTATAAACTCTTGGGAGACCGAGAGCTATGAGAGAGATTTTATGTTAGATTTGCTGCTAGATTTTGTTTAAACTCTGTGTTACATTCCTGAAGACGCAGAGTGTTATGTTCAGACTATTTCATCTTTAATGGAGCAGACAAAGTTATTTTGAAGGCGTGATTTAATTTGAAGTTGAATGCCGTCAAGTGGTAGAGGGCCCCTGCCTCTTGCACGGATTTATTTTGCGTAAATTAGATAAGTTTTCCTAGCTGCCTTTACGTTTTGCATTTGAATTTGTAGTTGTTTTAATTAGCTACTGTAGTCGTATTCATTCTAACTCTTCCACAAGAAGACACTCTTCCAACAGATTATAATGATGTTGTTTTAACTAGCTACTGTAGTTATATTCATTCCAGCTCTTTCACAAGAAGACACTCTTCCAACAAATTATAATGATGAATAGCTATAGTACTGTAGGATTTAGTTGTAGTTTTTGCTATTCACTATCACAGTTACACTTGTTCTAATCACTCTTCCACAAGAAGAAACTCTTCCAAGAAATTCTTAAGAAGTTCAAGACATGACCGTGATAATGAATGATTTGGTTGTGTGTTTGTACTAAGTATCATCTCTGTTCTTGCTCTTAAACACTTGCCCAAGACATCATAATGACGAGTAGGGTATGGATATGATATCTTAGTTTTTCATTTGCTTTCAGTCTATTTGCTTACAATTGCACCCAATTACACAGTCAGAATTGTTCTATCTCTTCCAAAAGAAGGAACTCTTCCAAAATATCACTAATGATGAACAAGCAGATTGTGTAACTTCATAGAATAATGCATGTTAGCATAGTTAGAATGCTCCGGAGTTTCATTGCATTTAACTCATGTTCAGTTACTTTGTTTCAAGTTTGATGTGACTTATAGTTCAACATTGTTCTAGATTAGTGGCATCTTAGGTTCATTCTTAGATTAACTCATTGCACTTGCACTTCATATTCAAATTGTCATCCATTGCACAATAGATTATTTCAGTTATTAGGATTAACAAAACAGCCTTCATTATTCACAAACATATTTTTGTTCTAAAATCTACAAATGATCCATAGCCATATGAACAGAAGACAACATCACTAGAAGGTCTGAAGTATCTCTGCAATTTCCTCATCATTTTATAAACAGAGCTCTTCCTCAAAAGAACTACTTTGAAAAAGAAACCAATAACTCTTTGAGTAAAGGTTCTGTGACATTCAATTAAATTGCAGAATAGAACTAGGAATTAGTCATAGAATAGAAGAGCTTAGAACAAAATGTTGCATCATTAGTGTTTAACTGTTTAGTTAGAGGATTTGCATATTTAGTGATCATTTCTCAAGTTTAGTTTGTGTCATTTGCCTAAAAAGTCATTATCAAGCTTTTGCTTTTATCTTAGTCATAGTTTAGATTCTGCTTCAGTGTTTCCAATTGCATTTGCCATTCCATACATTAGGCTTAACTCTGTTTTTTACCACCAACTCCTTTCCATTAGTTTTCTAGACATTTCCGTAGTGAACATAAAAATCATCAAAAGACAAAAAACATCATAAATCATCACAAAAGACCAAAAACATCATAAATCATCACAAAATACCAAAAACATTACAAAACACTACATACAACGCATTAGGAAACAAGCACCTAGGTACATATGGTACACTTCACTTCAGCAGTTTACAAATCCTGGTTGACAATTAAATGAGCTCAGTTTAGGAGACTAGATTGAGACCAAACATTTTGGCGCCGTTGTTGGGGAAGTGAAAACTAGGTAACCTTTGTTTCTTAGCATCCAAAAACAATTTTATGCGTAGGGAGAGAGATTCAAGGGGAAGATTTATAAGCAGCAGAGGCAGAAGTTTGATTTCTAGAACACTACTTGTTTCATCTAGATCCAGAGCTAGTACACCTTCAACTCAAACCCATCTTCCATCCTTTACTGATCCTGGACTTCTAGAAGATCTAAGGTCACCTATTCCATTAGAGAAACCTTCCACTTCATCCACTGAACCTGCCATAGAAGAAGATCTAAAGACTCCTGTTAGGGACACAAATCTTTCTACTTCCACAGGAGAGTCAACCATGGCAGAATAAGGAGGAGGAGGAGTTGTTAATGGAGAACACACATTATTTGGAGGAGGAGGTAGAGGTAGAGGTAGAGGAGAAGGAGGAAGAGGAGAAGGAGGTAGAGGTGCAGATGGAGGAAGAGGTAGAATAGGAAGCTCTTTTGTGTTCCCTATACTTGATGAAGAAACCAATACAACCATGAAAAAAATTTCACCCTCTGTCCTCCCGAACTTCTATGGGCTTAAAACTGAAGATCCTGAAACTTTCTTATTCGAATTTGAAGTGTTGTGTAGAACTTATGACTATCTACAAGATGCTCAAAAACTGAAATTATTTCCTTCAACTTTGAAGGGAGCAGCATTGAAGTGGTTTATGAGTTTAAACAGTAGTTCTATTAGAACATGAGAAGACATGAAACAAGCATTTCTAGAGAGATACTTGGATTATTGTATGCCGGTTAATCATAAGGAAGAAGTGTTCAAGATGTTACAAAAAGAAGATGAAAAATTAGAAGATTTGTTGGAAAGATTTAAATACAACATAAAAAGGGCAAGTAGAGGTATAGGAGAAGGAGGTAGAGGTGCAGATGGAGGAAGAGGTAGAATAGGAAGCTCTTTTGGGTTCCCTATACTTGATGAAGAAACCAATACAACCATGAAAAACATTTCACCCTCTGTCCTTCCGAACTTCTATGGACTTAAAACTGAGGATCCTGAAACTTTCTTATTCAAATTTGAAGTGCTGTGTAGGACTTATGACTAATTACAAGATGCTCAAAAACTGAAATTATTTCCTTCAACTTTGAAGGGAGCATCATTGAAGTGGTTTATGAGTTTAAACAGTAGTTCTATTAGAACATGGGAAGACATGAAACAAGCATTTCTAGAGAGATACTTGGATTATTGTATGTCGGTTAATCATAAGGAAGAAGTGTTCAAGATGTTACAAAAATAAGATGAAAACTTAGAAGATTTGTTGGAAAGATTTAATTACAACATCAAAAGGGCAAAAATGGAAAATCTAGATCAAGACACCTTAAAAGATCTTTTGTTGAAAAAAATTAGGGATGAATGGTTGGATATCCTTAACATGATGGGAAAAGGGGATATATCACAACTTACATTACCTGAAATATCTGAGTTATGTATCAACCTTTCCAAAGGGAAATCTAAAACTGTCAAAGGTCCAAGAGATCCCACTCTTGCAAGGGCAAGTAAATCTGCTTCTGGGACAGTAAGTAGATCAGAAATAGGACACATGCTTGATGATTTTAAATCTGACATCTTAGGGAGTCTTAGTGAACAAATAGACACCCTCAAGATACAAAACAAGCAAAAGGCCGAATCTGATGCCTTGGCAATCTTTTGTCCCAAATGTAGGAAGAAACATGCCTTGAGAGAGTGTCCTCTAGATGTAAAAGTTGTAGAAACCTGTGTTATTTGTTCTGAGAAACATGAGACCAAGAATTGTCCTTCTCTTCCTGGTCTCAAGGCTGTTTTTCAAGAAGAAACTCTTACAGACTCCACAGAATCTCTTAACTTTGTATCTAGAAGACCTTGGCAGGGACCCCAGACACAAGGATTCCATGATCAAATGTATAATCAACCTCCACCTTGGAATTCTTGGCAGCAACCTTGGCCCCAATTTCAAAATCAATCTCAAGCTTGGGCACAAGGATCACAAGGTCCCTACGGAAGATACTCTCCATATTATCAGTATCCACCATCCTATCCACCATATCCACAATTTTATCCTCAAAATCCTCAACAAAATTTTCATCAAAATCTTCAACAAAATTTTCAACAAAATTCACAACAACATCATTTGAACCAACCTCATCAAAATCAACCACTTCCATTACCATTCCCTCAAAAATCCAATCAATTACCAGCTCAGCCCATACCAAACCCCAATAATAAGAACCCCCATAATACATACATGATAGAAGGACAACAATTTCCAACTTATTTAATTACTCCTCTAGACCTTAGTGATGTTCAACTTAGGTCTGGAAGGATACTTGAGAAGAGGAAACCTTCTGTGATCATACAAGAACAAGATAATTCTGAGGAGGACTCCCTACGGGTTAATAAAATTCTTGAGGAAGATACATCCTTTCAAGACCAAAACATTGAAAAACTAAAACAAAAAGATCCAATAAATCCAACTCCAGTATTAGAGCAACCATCCACATCTACTTCTATACCTCCCTTTCCGGAAAGACTACAAATTGATAAAGGTGTAGAAAAACAAATAATGGTGCCTAATTATGATTT
>CM076580.1:1300697672-1300769493 GCA_034641835.2 Pinus albicaulis | reverse complement strand
ACCGCAAGCTTCGCCCGCTACGATACGGGCCGTACACCATCACCAAGGCCGTAGGTAACAATGCCTTCGAGCTTAGTATTCCACCATTCCTTGGTCTGCACCCAGTCTTCAATGTGGATCGCCTTCGTCCTTACTTTCCACCTCTACTGGACACCTCGGACATTGCATAACAACTCACACCAACAGAGTTAGACCCAGACTGCATGGAACAGGCCACCACAGATTGTATCATGGACATGCAAATCAAGAACACTCGTCAACAACAGATCCAACTGTATCGGGTTGTCAAAGCTGGCCAACTCCTGCACCAAGGAAAGTGGTTCACCAGGGACCAAGTTCAGCAGAAATTTCCTCATCTCATGGAAGAACTTAACGCAATGGGGACCATTGCTTCCTAAGGGGGGAGGAATGATCCAGGTGGATATTGGTGGCCACCCGCCTATTCCACTTGGGCCCCCACCATTGTCTCTTTCAGTTTTTCCGCTTTGGCATAACTTACTATTTTTAGCAGTTTTTCGGGTCCTGAACTTCCGGAGCCGTTTTGAGGCCCTAAACGACGTTTTTTGGGTATTAAATTTGTTGTGATTTTGATCATCATCCATTGTTTCTCAATAATAAATAGGCCCTCGAGCCTCATTGTAACTGAGTTCAGAGGTCTGTAGCCACCACATCTCTTCTCAGAGATTCGCTACCAGCACCCTAGCTATTTTATTTCCATTATGTCTGTAAGCATCTTTCTGGGATTTTGATATTAATGAAATGAAGTGTTATTTCCGCTGCATCTCTGTATTTATGGTTATGTGTTTATTCTGTTGCGTTCCTGCATAAATCCGGATCAGGGAGGGAAGGAGATACCAAAGAGGCAAGATAGCTGACATATAGATTGGCGGAAGCGGCTAACTTGGCCATTGGTGTTACGAAACCAACTCCAAAAATAGAAGAAAAGTGAGATCAACGCCTTAGAAATCAGCCACTTCGAGGGGGTAACCTCCAATACATTACATAAATGAACAATTCTTGGATGATACAAATGACAAAACCTCCTTCTATATATAGGGTTCCATGGGTTCATAATATAATCCTAGCTGACCTAACAATAATAATGTAAGTAAATAATAATAATAATATGGGAGTTATAGGGGTACAACAATAACAATAAGGGGGCTACACTAATAACAATAAGGGACTACACTAGTAATATGGGGACCTAACATGCTCCCATCCTTCAAAAAAGTGTTGTCCTCAACACTTGGGTAGCTTTGGATGCTTATGTATAAAATTCTCATCCTCCCATGTAGAATCTTCAGTGGGTAAGTTCTTCCACTTGATGAGATACTTGAAATTGATTGATTTCGTAGCTGTCGAGTTCTTGTTTCTGTGACTGTTTCAGGTTCCAATATGATTTTTCCTTCCTCATCAAGTTTTGGCAATATTATTTGAACTGGAAGTTTGTCACTTATAACCTTCTTTAAGCATGAAACATGGAACATTGGATGCACTCGCGAAGAAGCAGGAAGCTCCAATTTGTATGCCATAGTACCAATCTTTTTCAACACCTTGTAAGTACCATAGTATTTTGGCGATAATTTATTATCCTTCTTAGCTTGCTTGAGGGGAATTTGTTTCTATGGTTGTAGCCGTAAAAATACCCAGTCTCCTACATCAAAAATTCTCTCGCTGCGATGTTGATCTACCTATTATTTCATTCGATTTTGTGCCAAATTTAGGTCATCCTTTAAGAGTTTGAGAACTTGTTGTTGATGCTCGATGTGATCTTCCATTGCTTGCACCTTAGAATTTTCTCTTAAAGATGATGTGATGGACGACGGATGATATCCATAAAGTGCCATAAATGGGGTCATTTTTGCTGCAGTATGGAATGAAGTGTTATACCACCATTCAGCCAGAGGTAACCACTTGACGCATTGTGTTTGTTTATCAGATTTCCAAACATTTGTTCACTATCTTTGTTTCACCATCAGATTGAGGGTGATAAGATGAGCTATGCGCTAGTTGAGTACCCAAACAGGACAATAATTCCATCCAAAAATTTCTAGCAAAAATGGGATCTTTGTCTCTTACCATAATCTTTGGGTTTCAATGTAGCTTTTGAATTGTTTCCATAAATGAAGTAGCAACTGTACTTGCTTTAAATGGATGAGATAATGCACAAAAGTGTGCATACTTGGTAAGTCTATCAACTACCACCATGATGACACTCTTTCCTTCGGACTTAGGTAAACCTGTTATAAAATCCATTGAAATTTCCGCCCAACGTTGACTTGGAATGAATAAAGGTTGTAGAAGACCTGGGGTCTTAATTGTCTCAACTTTATTTTTGTTGGCAAACCAAACATTCTGCCACAAACCTTTGAGTATCAGATTTAAGGCCATCCTAAAAAAAAATCTTTCTTCACCCTATGGTAAGTTTTTAAAAATCCTGAGTGTCCTCCTAAAGGAGAAGTGTGAAACTCCAAAAGAATATTTTGTTTTAGTTGGGAATTCTTACAAAGATATAAGTGATCTTTGTACCATAAGGAACCATTTTTCCAACTAAATGTATCAGATGTACTAGGATCTTGCTTCAAATTTTGAATGAGTGTCCACACTTCTTCATCCTTCTTCCATTCATCCCTTGCTTCGGTTATCCAATCTAGTTGGATAATAGAAATTGCACAAAGAAATGCTTCCACCTATTCATCCTTTCTTGAGAGTGCATCTGCAACAACATTTAGCTTCCCTTTTTTGTAGATGATTTCAAAGTCATAACCCAACATATTTGTGACCCATTTATCTTACCTTGAAGTGCCTTCTCATTAGGTAAGGTTGCCATTTATTTAGTGCATGTAGTATTTCCAACATTTCCCTCTCATAAATAGATTTTTGTAAATACTTTCCTTTGATTGGACAACATTCAAAAGCAATGGGTCTTCCTTCTTGCATTAAAACAACACTAATTCCATTTCCTGAGGCATCACATTCCACAATAAAGGTTTTTGTGAAGTCTGGCGTAGCTAAGACTGGTGCTAGGCACATTTCCTCTTTAAGATGTTCAAAGGCCTTAGTTGCTTCAGGAGTCCATGAAAATACATCTTTCTTCAATAATGTTGTTAGAGGTGCTGCTATTCTCCCATAATTCTTAACAAACTTGCGATAATACCCTATTAACCCGAGAAATCCTCGCAACTGCTTTATGGTTGTGGGGACTTTCCATTCCTTAATGGCTTTAATTTTGTTAGGTCTACTTTAACACCCTCGTGAGATACAATATGACCCAGATATTCCACCTCTTGTACTCCAAAGAAACATTTGGATGTTTTTGCATATAATTGTTTCTCCTGCAATAGTTTGAGCACCCTGTCAACATGTTCAACATGATCCTTCCAAGACCTGCTATAGATTAGTATATCATCAAAAATACTAGCACAAATTTTCTAAGGAAGGGTTTGAAAATGGAATTCATCAACCCTTGAAATGTAGAAGGTGCATTGGTAAGGCCAAAAGGCATGAAAAAAAATTCATAATGACCCTCATGAGTTCAAAATGTTGTTTTTTGGAATATCTTTAGTCTTCATTATAATTTGATGATATCCTGAACAAAGATCCAACTCGGTAAAATAAATAACGCCATGTAATTCATCCAATAATTCATCAATCACAGGAATGGGAAATTTATCTTTAATACTGAGCTTATTGAGATCCCTATAATCCGGACACATGTGTCATGACCCATCCTTCTTGTGCACCAATACTACTGGAGTAGAGAAAGATCTTTGACTAGGTTGAATTATACCCGCCTCTAACATTTCTGCAATTATATGTTCAGTTTCGCTCTTTTGGACATAAGGATATCTGCAAGGCCTAATGTTTCGGGGAACACTTCCTGGAATCAAATGAATAGCATGATCATGATAACTAATAGGTGGGAGTTCTTTGGGAGTATCAAATACCTTGGAATGATTATCCAATACTTTTTGGAGATATGGAGAAATAGATGATTTTGATGTTGGAACTTCTAGTGAGCATAATTGTGCAATTACGCCTCGTTGTTATTTCTTCAGAAGTTTTGTCATGAAATTAGAGCTTATTATCTTTCCCATATTCCCTGCGATACCCCGTAATTCAATTTCCTGTACTTCTGAAAAAAAATTCAAGAAAATTTCTTGAAAATTAAAAGCTACTGTCCCCAAAGATTGTAACCATTGTACTCCTAATACAACATCAACACCTCCAATTGGAATGGAAAGCATTGGACTATTCAATACATATTCCCCCATGGTTAGCTTGATATTATGGCATTTTCCAGAGAAATTTATAGTTCCTCCATTTGCAACCATCACTTGACATTCTGGTGCTGGGTATAGGAAACAATTCAATTCCTTAGCTACCTTACAATGAATAAAATTATGGGTACTACCCGAGTAATTCAAAACTATTTCCTTTTTCTTCTTGATATGCCCTTCTATCTTGAGAGTTTGAGGAGTAGTAATTCCTGCCAATGCATTACACGATATGGTCAGACTCATTTATTCTTCTTCTAGGGTTGGTTCCTAGTGTATATACTCTTCTTTTGAAGTTTCTTGTTCATTTTCTTCATCCTCTTCACAATCCATGTAAAATAATTTCTTCTCAAAACACTTATGACCATTAGTGTATTTGCTATCACAACTGTAGCAAATCTCTTCTACTCTTTTTTCTTCCAATTGTTGTGGTGTAAACCTTGTAGGTTGTGGAAGTCTAGGAGTAGCAACACTTCCATCTTTATAGATGGGAGTGGTAGGCTTCCTTGTCGCCATAATTTTACATTCAATTTTTCTTGCCAACCTAAATGCCTTCTGCAATGAATCGGGTTCCCAACGCGAACTTCATGTTGAATGTTATCCTTTAAAGTCCCTATGAAGACATCAATCCTGTGTTCCTCTCGAATATCAGTTACCCTTATATTCAATTTTTGGAAGTCCTCAATGTGCTCCACCACTGAACCATTTTGTTTGAGATTTATCAATGGGATAAAGAAGGTGTTGCTCTTTGTATCCTCATAATGTGCTATCATTTCCTCCGTAAAAATTGACCAAGTGACAATTTTTTTACGAGAGAAAAGCCATCGATACCATACAACTATATTTTGTTATAAATGTAAAGTTGCAATGCGTACCTTTTGTGTGTTTTTCACATTATTGAGATCAAAATATTGCTCCATCTGTAGTATCCATGTTACAGGATCCTTGCCATCAAAATTCCTCATATCCATCTCTGGAATATGGTGGTTCTTCCATCCAATATTAGAGTTTATGAAATCACAATTAACATTTATTTTGTTCTCATAATGATTTTCCTCTACTATCTTTTCACCATTAGGAAACATTTCTTGTATCAACTTTGTCAAACCTTCCATGTATGATTTTAGATCATTCTTCATGTTTTCCATGTTGTGTTTCATTTTTTCTTCCATTTCATCCATATTAGGTTCCATTCCATCCATCTTAGCTTCCATGCCTTTCTTCAAAACTTCCATTTCATTTTTTGTTGCTCTTTGCGAGACCAAAATTTGGTGCACTTGCTCTTGTTATTTTGATAGATCATGTTGCAATTCTTCATCTTCATGAGTCATAGTAGAGTACTTTGAGGGCTTACTAGATGTTGAATTCTTTTTAGGAGGCATTTTAGAACCCAATACTGATGTCTATGCTCAATAGGCCTTTGGAATCACTTAAAACTGAATTTTCAAACAAGACTTATGCAAATTGGAAAAAAAATACACACCTTTTTCTTGATTTTGAGGAGCTCGATATTGAAACTGAATTATCTCTGTGACTTCGGATATTCAATATCTGAAATTTGGCCTTGTAATAGCCCTCTGAATCTTCTTTCAAATTCCAAAGGTCTAACCTAATTTGGATTCTTCAATTCAAAGTTATTCCAAAGCTCCCGTAATGACCTAATTATGGACTGGTTCAGTAGAACGAACTTGTATGGCGTGCCGCGTGTCACTGTTTCCTCCTTCGGCTTTGAAATTGATACATAGGAAACTAAATTCAGTGTACTTGTGGCCACTTTTTACATAATTCTAATCCAATGCTCAGAGAGAGTTATGACAATTTTCCCACGGTCACCTCTTTGAGATGAACTTTGGGAGCCTGAAAAATCCCTAACTTGCAAAGACCCTATCTCCAAAAATATTGCGAATCAAACTCTGAAATGTTTCCACGACATACCTTAGGATATCGGCTTCGCTATGTAAAAATTTCAGCTTCTGAGCCCGCATAGAAACAAAGTTATAGCAAAAATTCCACGATGACATGTTTAGGTTAAATTCAGAAGTCTGCAAAAAGCGCTAACTTCCAAAAATTATATCTCCGAAACTATTGTGAACCAAGATCTGTAATTTTTTGATGATGTTCCTCAAGATTTTGGCTTCGCGCTGTAACAATTTCAACTTCTGAACCTTCATAGAAAAAAAATTTATAGCAAAAATTCCACGATGACCTGTTTAGAGCAGCAAAACCCTAGAATCCAAAGCTCTGATACCAAATGTTATGAAACCAGCTCCAAAAATAAAAGAAAAAGAGAGATCAACGCCTTAGAAATCATCCACTTCGAGGGCGAAACCTCCAATAAATTACATAAATGAAAAATTCTTGGATGGTACAAATGACAAAACCTCCTTCTATATATAGGGGTCCATGGGGTCACAATATAATCCTAGCCGACCTAACAATAATACTGTAAGTAAACAATAATAACAATATGGGAGTTACAGGGGTACAAAAATAACAATAAGGGGGCTACACAAATAACAATAAGGGACTACACTAGTAATATTGGGACCTAACAATTGGACTCTGCAACCTTTAGCTTGACAAAATCTTTAGCTTGTTTTTGTTTCCATAAGTACCTAGAAAGTAAATTATGGAGGGTCCATTTCCCATCTCCAAGGCACCTATGTTCATCAACTTCTAGATAAACAACCTTGTGATGAATTCTCATTAGAATGTCATGGTCATAAAGAGCATAATTCTCATTGTAATCTACAACCCGAGGAGGTTACCCATGGCCACAACCACTTCCTCCTTACCTAATGCATTCATGCTCACGAACCATGGTAACTTGTCGAAGAGGGTGGATGGGGAGAGTAGAGTTGCAAGTGGTATGGTTGTTATTATCTAGGTGGGAATGGAGAGAATGATTGAGGGAGATACAAAGGCTCATTATGAAAAATTTAAGTAGGAGGGAGTCAAAGAGCCAAAAGGAGCACCATCGACGAGGGAGGAGAGTGTGAAATAAATGAGGCATGCTTGCTAAGTTCTTGGAGATAAAACAACAAACATGGCACATTGAATTAAGCTTCATTGAGATCGATAGATATGTGTGCAAGGAGGATGGATTGAAGCCTTCGAATCACCACTTGTAGTGTGTTTGCATGAGGGCGATAAATGTTATTAACACAGGCTTTGACAGTGGCCACACACACACACACATATGAAAAATTAATGATATATTATAATTAAATTAAAAATTATGAATTTTCTAGGCAAATTTGAATATATAAATTATGATTTAAAAGAAATAATCATGTTTATTGAATTTTATTTATTTTTAACAAATTTTATAAGTTAAGACTATTATTTATTTTTTCTATTAGTATATAATATTTTTAATTAATAAATATAATTTAATATTTTAAATATTTATATATACATTAATTAAGATATTTAATTGTGTTAAGAGGGTTTTTAGTTGAATATGGTGGGATGTTATAATGTAAAGTAATGTCATGTTTAATCATAAAAGTAAAACTAATCATATGTAAAAACATTTTTATTTGATTAAAATAAAATAAAAATAATTTTAAAAATAACTTTAAAATAAAAATAATTTCATAGTATTGACTCATGGCATGAGAACGTATGGCATTTATGTGGAATATAGCCAATTTAAAGGGTGAAATTAAACCAACCTAGATCCATCTTAACCCCTAATCTACCAAGCTCAGAGAATGATCAAATCTCTTGTGATGCAAACTGTTTTTGGAGTGAAAAGAGATTTAATCCCTCTCAACACTTGGTAAATCAAAAGTTAAAATAAATCTAAACTATTAAATTTGTAATTGTCATTTGAATTTTAAATTTTTTATATTTATGTATAAATTGTTGCAATTATTATTTATTTTATCTTTATTAATACATAATTTTATTAAATTAATATTACATAATTTAATATTTCTAAATAATATTTATATACTCATCAATTAAATATTTAATTATAAAAATATTCAAACTTTCTCATTTTTAATTTTGTGATTGATATTTGAATTTTATATTGTATATGCATTATCTATTATTTGTTTGGAATTTAGATGGATATAAATTTAATAATTATATTGTATATTGTATTATGCTCACATATTCATACCGAGACTCTAAAGAAACCTTGACCCTTGTCGAATACATAAAAAAGGGCCTCTCACGGGCATATTTATGGAGGGGATTGTTTCCACCGCGGATTCACATCAATCAAGCTTCCATTCTCTTCCATCTGTATGGCATGTAGGGAGTGTTCATTACACATCGATTCATTATAAATTTTTAATATTATTAAATTATTTTAATAACTATATCTATTTTACTATTTATTATAACATTAAAATGTAAATAAAAGAGGAATTGAAAAAACTAGTAACATGGCGCGGAGCTTTGGTTTCGTTGTGGCAGTTCTTTCGACGTCCTGTTGAGGGCCTCGTGCTTGTTGTGGCTCTCCTGCCCTACTTGGCGGTTGGTCCTGTCTAGGTTTCTACTTGGAGGTTGGGCTTTGATTGGCAGTTGCGCCAGTCTAAGTCTATGGTTGGTGGTGGGGTTTTGTTGGGCAGTTGGGCTGGTTGTGTGTCTCCCACTCTGCTCGGCTGTTGGGCCTTTGTGCATGTTGTTTTCAATCTTGGTGATCAAATTTCTCTTTTGTGGGATTCCTGCCTGATGGGGCTTCCTTCCTTTAAGAAGATTTTGTCGTGTTGAGTGGGTTGCCTTGTTTGGTCGGGGCCAATATGGAAGTGCCGACCCAGGCGAGTCCGGTGCAGGATGATATTGTTGTGTTTAACATCTTGGTGGCATCTACTCCCAAGTTTCAGAAACAAGGCCTGTCGAAGTTTGTGAAATAGGCTGAGGAAATCCCAAAGGTTGTGCTAAGCACCCCTCAAGTAAGCTCACGTGCATTGCAACTAGGCGACTAGGGGCTGAAGGTCAGTTCATGGGGCTATGGCCTTCCTTGCGGACAATTAAACCCTGGATTGAGTAGAGCTGGAAACCCCTTATCATAGGTGAGGTGATATCTTCTTTATGTGGTAAAGGTTTCTATAACTTCTACTTTGAAAATAGGTTGGTCAAAGATTTAGTGTTTAGAAGTGACCCATACTTCATGGGAACTCAAGGTCTGTATTTGGATCAATGGAGCCCAAGCTTTAATCTGGAAAGTGATGTTCCTTCTTCGGTCCCAATCTGGGTGAATTTTCTTTACCTCACCCGACATTGTTGGAATGACACAACTTTTCATCTGATTGGGAACTCTCTCCTTAAGTATATTGACTGCTTTGAGCCTAAGGATGGTCTATTCTCTTGTGCAAGGATCTATGTGGAGGTAGAATTGGAAAAAGGTCTTCTGGGGGAAGTCAATTTTTGCATGGATAGTTGGACACATGCATTGGAAGTCAATTACGATCAAATCCCATTTATATGTAAGTTGTGCAATGAATATGGGACTTTGCTAAAAGCTTCCCAAAAATACAGGATAGCACGGAAAACCAACCAGGAGAATGAAATGAAAAATGACAACAAGTTAAAAAAAATGGGAAAACCAACACAGAATATTGGGCCAAATCCAAGTCACAAAACTACCTCCAAGGTAGCGGGTCCAAGTTAGAATGCCCCTCCCCCTCTCGCGGCCTCGTCATTGGAGGGAGGATCGGGTTAGGAGGGTGATAATCGATTTTTTATCTTGGCCTCATCTCTTGGGGCGGGTTGCTCTTCCTCCCCTCCTCAAGTAACCCCTGAGGATTTGGTTGTTGAAGCTACCATCATTTCTTTAGCCTCAATAAAACAAAAGGAAATAAGCTCTAGCCCCAAAAAATCTAGTAGTACAAAAGAAACTTCAGACGAAGAAGAGGAAGAGGAAGGTTTTCTATCATCGAAGGAAATAGAGGGAATGATTATACCTTTGATCTCAGTTGATGAAAAGTCAGAAGGCACAAGGGCCAAGGAATTCTATAGGAAGGTCATAAGATCAGGAATGACAAAGAAATAAGGTGGGAAAAAATGGAAAAAGACAAAGAATTGCGATATCAACATACAATCCCACGTTAGCTTGTTGGCTTAGGGAACAAAGGTGAAAAAAAAGGAAGTAACATGGGCCCAGTCAAGGGGGCGACATCCAATAAGAAGTCATTAATGAATATAATTTCCTGGAATTGTAGGGGACTAGGGTCGGGAAAAATAATGATGGAAGTCAAATCTCTAATCCAAAAGGAAAGACCATTAGTCTATCTCCTTCAAGAGACAAAGTTGGGGGAGTTTGAACTTCACTCAATACAAAATAAAATCTGGATTCGCAGCAACCTAGTAGCATATAGCTCGAGAGGAGCTTCCAGAGAGCTATGTACGATGTGGAATCCAACGAAGCTACATCTAGTATGCTCTTTAAAAGCTAATCACTAGTTTGAAACTACTTTCAACATTTTAGAATTGCAGCAAACCTTCATTGTGATCAATGTATATATGCCTATCCATTTCCGAGAGAAACAAGAATGCTGGAAATCTTTGATGGAGTCAAAGCATCCAGAGTGTGGTAGAAATTTCATTTTGGGAGGAAGTTTTAAAACCAATATGGGAAAACATGAGAAAAGGGGAGGAACAATAGTAAGGGATTCCCTCAAGGAGAATATGGAGGATCTTATTATATCCCTTAAACTATTTGATGTTAAGTCTAAAAATTTTAGATATACTTGGAATAATGAATGGTCTGGGCCGGGTCACATTGCAACTCGTCTTGACAGGTTTTTGGCCTCTAATAGTCTTATAGTTCTGAACCTTTTCCTCAAGTCCTCCATTTTGTAGTGGGGTGGATCAGACCATCACTCGATTCGCCTTATGATTTCCCATCCCCTCAACCTGGGCCCTATCCCCTTTCAGTTCTCCCCATTATGGTTGGATTCTCCTTGATTTCTTGATGTGGTCTCCCTTTCTTGGTCGGGCTGGGTCGAGGGCAGCCTGGTCATTATTTTGGAATAAAAGATCAAAAGGTTGAAGAAATACATTATAAAATGGATAAAATAAAATAAACAGGAAAGATAATATGAAATAAATAAAATGGAAGAAAGACTAGCCTTCATTCAGGGACAAATGGAATCTTCTCAAGTAAACGTTTCAAATTTTCAAAAACAAGTTGAAGCCTTCAATTCTCTCCATGCTAATCTCAGAAGAGAAGAAGATAACTGGAGACTGAAAATAAAGAAACAATTGCCTTTTGGCCCAGGATAGAAACACAAAGTTTTTACATAAGCAAGCCAAGTTTAGGGAAACCAAAAACAACATAGGCTAGATTAATCATGAGGGGAAAACATTAAAGAATTTTGAGGAAATAAAGAGAGCAAAAATGGAACAGTTCGACCTCCTATATCGGGAGGACCCTCTGGGAGAGGTGGAGAATGAGGATTATTTCCTAGAAGATATCCATAGTAGGGATTAATCTATGTAGAATGGTGGGCTACTCCTTCAAGAGATTTATCATGGGTGGGGGAATAAATACTTACTTCTTAGCCTTAATTCCAAAAGAGTCGAATTCGCCCTCATTTTCTAGATTTCGTCCTATCTCCCTGTGCAACATATTGTATAAATTATTATCGAAGCTTTTGGCCTCGCGTGTCAAACCTCTTTTTCCTTTGTTCATATCGGACAACCAGGGGGTCTTTGTTCTGGGTAAGAATACATTTGATAATATTATCTTGATTCAAGAGGCCATTGACTCAAGTTAGAGAATGGGAGATCAGGAAATGATAATAAAGTTAGATATGGAAAATGAATTTAATCGGGTAAGACATTTCTTCTTGTTGAAAGTATTAAAAAAATGGGGTTCGATAAAACTTTTATATGATGGACGACACTTTGTATCTCGCCTCCTTGGATAGATTCGTCGGTAAATGGTAGAGTGGTGGGTCTTTTCAAATATCCCATGGGATTGCAACAAGGTTGCCCTCTCTCCCCATTTATTTATGTCATAATGGCAGATGTGTTGAGCAGAAAATTGGAGAAGGATGAGACTTCTCTTCTCCTTCTAGGAATCAGGTATAAAGAAGGCATCAAAAGTATTAATGATGGGCAGTTTGCGAATTACACAATTTTTTTGGGAGGAGCCTCGGTGGTAATTTCCAGGTGTTTCAAAGGGAATCTCAGTTGATTCCTAAGTGATTCGAGAGGAGCCATAAATGACAATAAAATTCATATTTATAGCTGGAACATATCTCCCCAGAAGGAAAAAAAATAGAAGAAATTCTAGGTTTCAAAACAATTAAAGATTGGAAAGATTTTAATTATCTTTGGGTTCCTATTTTCATAAGAAGAGTTGCTCCCTATGCGTGGCAGAAAGTCCTGGACAAAACCAAAACAAAAATAGTGAATTGGGGAGGAATCTGGCTCAATAATGTTGGTAGGGATATCCTTGTGAAATCAGTGCATTCAACTATCCCTTCATACCAGTTCTTTGCCTTGCAAGCTCCAAAGTATGTTCTTCACCAACTCGGGGTCTATATAATAAATTTTATGTGGGAAGGAAGAAAGGCAGAAACCAAAAAATACCATTTGGTGAACCGAAAAATTATAAGAGCACCTAAACAACGTGAAGGATTAGGAATAAGAGACCCAACATTGGTGAATATGTTAATGGGGGCCAAGCTATACTGGATCTTGACTATGAAGCGAGATATTTGTTGGTCAAAGGTGATGTGAGAAAAGTATATCTTTCAGCATAATGTCAGAGAAGTGCACTTGGAAGCTTCGCATGGTTCTCCAATTTGGAAACTTGTGAGATTATCATCTGACATTATAAAGAGTAATCTACGTAAAATTTTGGGTAAAGGAGACACTACAAAAATATTTTCAGATTCGATTTTGGGAATGTAGCCTCTGGGAGTGGACCTATGCTTGAACCCTCTTAGGTATCATATGGTTCAATGTGGTGTAGTTCACCTATATCAAATCTCCAAATGGGACCTCCAAGGGCAATTGAAGGGATGGAGGTTGGACAACATCACGACAAAGCTGCTCCCTTTAATAGATAATTTGTTTAAGAAATTAAGAGGTTGCGCCCCTATTGCATATTCAATGGAGGATAGATGGGGTTGGGAAAATGTCAATTTTACGGTTAAAGAAGGATACTCCAATCTCCTTTTTAATGCCTAGATCCCTCCAAAATCTTCAATTTGGAATAAAATTTGGATCTCAAATGCTATCCCAACAAGTAAACTTCTTTTGTTGGTTGTTAGCACATAAAAAATACTCACAATAGAGAATCTTCAAAAAGAGGGCACATTGGGCCATCAATATGTCCGCTATGTGAAAATTTTGAAGAGTCAATCCCCCACTACTTCCTTCATTTTCGGGTGACAAAAGAAGTTTGGTCGGTCATTCTGGGTCTGTTATTCCTCAGAACGAGGTGCCCTTCTGATCTCCTTCAATTCCTTGACTCCTTACAAAAATTTTATTCGGGATCCCTTCAGGCCAAAAGCATCTTCAAGTATATTTGGATTGCTCTTCCCAATTATGTTTGCTGGAAAATATGTCTATCAAGGAATAAATTGATCTTCAGATTGACTCACATGATTGCTAGAATCACAACCCTTAAAGTGTTATCGTCTTGTATGGAGTTTCACCGCCCGACAATAGAATCTTATTTGGATTAGGTCCAATTAGCATGGATCACCCCTTGGGTTAGCTCGGTGGCACCATTGTATCTGACAAAAGTCCCTCATCCATGCCCTTATTGGTTTCATAGAGTGTCTTCTAAAGGGCTTATAAATTGGATGCAAGAAACGGAAAATCGATTTTACAATTTGATGGAGCATCAAAAGGAAACCCTGGGGTGGCAAAAGGGGGATGGATTCTTATTAATCCCGTAGGAATCATATAAGATAGATTTGCATGGGGATTGGGAAAAATAAAAATAACAATGTTGAGGCTTCTGGATTTTTCCTTGGGCTATCCCTGGCTCAGAAAAATGGAATAAAGGATATGCCTATCCTAGGGGACTCCTTGCTAATTATAAAGCTTATGAATTACAATTCATCAACACCAAAATATTAATTGAAACAAATCATCAAGAGGATCTAGGGAATGAAGCCTCTCTTTGGTCAATTATAGTTCTTTCATATTCTAAGGGGACAAAATAAGGATTCATGTTGGCAATCCAATCGGGCCTGCAAAATCACAGAAGAAATCAGCAATGTGAATGGAATCAAGGGAATGGTTTCTATCCCCTAATGGTCGATATGAAAATTAAAAAGGAAAAATTGATGGTTGAGGTTAGAAAGAAAAAGAGAATAAATTAGATTAGGAATGCGATGGTCCATACTTCCCTATCTCTCCTCCCCTATCCCCCTTTCCTCCTCTCCTCCCCCTCTCCCCCCTTGCCCCCCATTCCTCCATCTCACTTGCCTTATCATCCTACATCTCCTTTCATCATTGGCTTCCTGGCATGCAATTGACCCTGAGTTTGGCCCTCCTCTATCCTCTCTCATCGACCTCCTTTTCCCATGCACATTACCCTTGCCTCGTGGCACCTTACCTCAACGGGTTGCTAGATCTGTAAAGTCATGTGTTCGTTGTCTTTGGAGACATGAAACACTTGGTGGCAATTTAAGGACTTGCATGGGAGCTTGGGTTTATTATCCTCGGATCAATCCATAGTGTTTGCGCATTCAAGGTGCAGACATGCAAAAATTAGGAGATTGTGAGTGGCATTTAATCCTCCTATGTTGGTGTGGCCCGTTCGTGCGGGGGATGTCGAGGTTGTACACACGAAAGGTTGTTTCATAGAGTAGAAGAATTATGGAAGTTTGTGGTGATGCTTGCGACATGACCTCAATTCATGGCCCCTGCTGCAATTATAGTTGAATAATTTTCTATATAAAGAGGAGTAATAGTATGTCTCCTTTCTAGAAGAATGATTCCACCTCTGTCCTGGGATTTCTCTGGTTAATGACCTAGGGGAAGGGATCAGGTAGTTTATGAAGTTTGGGTAGGGGTTCGATCTGGGTCTACTGCATGTTCTAGATTCATGAGGGTAGTAACGTGTTGTTGCAGGGTGTTGGTAAGGGGGAATCTTTGAGTGAATCAAGGCCCAAGCTGGCTTCTGAGGGTGTTGTGGCTACGGGTGGTGGGCTGAATTTTGGTAGTCTTGAGTGGTTTTTGGGAAACGGGAAAGTTTATTAAAGCTGGGCCTATGCGGCCTTCTAGGTGTATGGAGTGGTTGTTGGGAAATGGGAAGGTTCATTTGAGCTGGGTTTGTGCGACCTTATAGGGGTTTGGTGCTATGGTTACACGATATTTTGTTTATTCTTGAAGTATCTGTCTTGGACCCGTGGATTGTTGGGAAATAATGAGTCATTCTGAGGAGGGTAGCTCTATTTCGGGAACATGGGGCTGCTGCAGGCCTCAGACGGGTAGAACATCAGGGCGTATGGTGAAGGATCGTGGAAGGTGCCATAAAAATTTCACTCACTATGTCAAAGATCACGCTAAAATTAAGGATGGATTGGAAACAATCCAAAGGTGTATGCACCAACAATAGAAGGAAAATCTTGAGATGCAGGATTAGCATCAAGAAAAAAATGAAAGAATCTGCCAATTGGAAGATGAAATTGATGCATTGCGACGTTAAATTGAGGATCTTTAGCTCAAAATTGACAATAAAAGCATGACGATGGATGAAGAAGATACCAGAATCAATCTCAACATTTCGGAAACAACGGAGGAGTAATTGGTTCTGAGGGTCCTTTTTTTTTGTTAGTATTTTGATGTTAAAATGTAAATGTAAACTGTTGATGAATCAATTATGTAGAATGTATAGTAGTAGTCAATAAGTAAGGGAAAATTTTGTAAATTCGGGGAAGAAAAGTTGGGCTGGGTTGATCAACAAACATGCTATATTTCCCATTGATGACTCTAAACTGATATTGTAAAGATCTCAATTTTTGGCCATGTACGAGCGCAGATTAATATACTACTATTAATCTTTCCTGTTAAAAAATTAACATTAAAACTTAAAAACAAAATGAAATAATTAATTTTATTTTATAATTATATAATTTTTTATTAAAAAGTAAATATAATAATATTAAATGTATTTTGAAAAATTAATAAATAGATAAGTTAAATATAAAAGAAAAATAAACTCTGATTGTGGGGAAAAACTCCACAGTTAAGAGTGCTTGAGCTAGAGGAGTTCTAGGATGGGTGACCTCCTGAGAAGTCCTGGTTACCAAGTGAAAGCCCCAAAAGTGATGATTGACGCTATGCGATTCATTTCACTAGTTTCAATCCCACTTCTTCACCTTTGCGAGCATCACCCGATGCAATGAGTGCTAAGTGGACTATTCAAAAATCATGATAAATTAGTCAGTTACGATTGCCTCTCATGGAAATGGTCATAGATGAATGACTTACTTAACACAGTTGAATCCAAAAATGATATCTAATATACGTTATATATAGGTTATTTTTTTATTAATTCATTACACATGTATACCTAGGGTAGTCATATAAATTAAATGGCTAGTAAATGCAGATAGGCATTAATTCATAATAAATACCAAAACACTTACTTTATGATATATCTCATGTTGCTAAAATTAAACAATTATAAAAATTAACTAAATTATAGCTTATTCTAATTTTATTTGTTAGTAAGAAATTTTCATTTATAGAAAAACATTACATTGTTGCCCATAACTTTCCAAAATCATACCAACCTCACTCTTACTAGATTTGTTGGCCAAAAGGAAATTTCCCAAAAAAAAATATAACAAACCAAAAGGATTTTACTATCCAAAATGAAAGAGGCACAGAAGATCAAAACCCTAGGAAGATCATAATACAACAACAAGCCATATAAGAGCCAGAAGAAGTTAATTGATTAGGGTTCTCTAACCTAGAGCTGGGGGAGGCGGGAGCTGAAAGTCACATTGTATATGCTTCTCCATGTGAGCTAAACATGCATATAGGCGGTCAGTCTATCTTGCATTCGCCATTGGTTCCTTTGAAGATCATTAAGGAATGAGATAATCTCAATTCAATTGTCATGTTTTTCCTTGAGAACTTGCCCCAATAGTTTTTAACTGCTAGTGAAGGGTGACCGAATGCATGTATTGATCTCTCCTTCCCCTGGTTTTCCTAGGATTTGAGAGTTAATGAGAGACTTCACCGATAAGCTCAAATTCTGAAAATGGTGTCTTTTCTCTACAAACATTGCTTTCAAGGTGATGAATGTTCACCTGAGTATTGGGAGAAGTTGCAGCTTGGAAGGAAACCATTGCCTCCTAGGCCAGAGCCTCAGATCGAGGCCTACTAGTCTGGCCACTCTCCCCTACACCTCAATTATCACGACCATTTTGTCTCTGCATGGTGAACCAAGCAAAATACTAGATAAAATAGTCCTAAATTAAACCACAAGTGCAACTCGATGGAGGGCCCAACCAAACTAGTTGAGCAGAGCTACTTAGAATATATCAACAACCTATAGTGACTATAAACCCCCCCTCTCCATAATACAAGAGGGCCAATAGGAATGTCAGACTGCCTATTGATTGACTCAGCAAACACATAGCATTTCCAACTAGCTCGTTGCAACACCACAAGAGGGGGAGACCAAAGGCCCACGACCTACGCACTTGATGAAACTCAATTGATGCAAACCAATTAAGAATAAAAAAATATGAATGGAGTAAACCATACAAGCCAATGATAAACTTGATATGAGAGAGGAACCAAAACCTAGTAATGATCAAACAACTAACCAAGACGATAAATAAGAACCGATCAAGCCAGAGGCATAAAATTACCTTAGTATTCAGCTTGAAAAAATTCGAAGTGCCCAGTTACGGACCAACACCAAAGTGGTGAGCCTTCAACTACTCCCAATCCATGCCAAACAAAGCATGAGAGATTAATTCCTACCTTGTGTCAGAAACCCTACCTTTTTAGACCTGTATTTTCCAACCAAAGATATCCACGGGAGGCGACCACTCAAACCAAAAATTCCCCACATTGAAACTAAGAACTAGGTTTGCAGGGATGCTTGTAAAACTCCCCTGCAACCCTTGGATAACCCACGCTAGGCTCATCAACAAATAACTGGGGATAAGTGTTGAGATACTTGGAGTGGGACGAGACATATTATTTAAACACCACATGTATGGTGCAAGGGAGGGGGATGGCCACACTACCCCCCTCCTTATAGTTCTTGGGATTCGACGGGGTGGTGAGCGTGCCCCCCACACCAGGCTCCCATATTCTTGATCGTCCACCCCTAAATAATTAATATAGAATTTATATCTATGTGGATGGGATCACTAGTTAATGGTGAAAGATTCACATATTTAATAGGGTAGTTAATGGTGGAAGATTCACATATTTAATAGTTTCAGACGACATTTTGGAAACACTAGTCGGGTCCATCTTCAATACTTAAGAAAATATGAAGAGAAACAATAGAATTGAATAATAGAATGATTACTGATAAGAGGTGCAAAACCCTAAAGGTCAACTAGAAATAAGTGGTCCATGTTCAAGACTTGAGAAAATATGAAGAGGAAGAGTAGAATTAAATAATGGAATGATTATTGATAGGAAGTGCAAACCCTAATGGTCAACTAGAAATAAATGAAAAGTATATGAGAAATAATATATATATATATATATATAATCTTTTACTGTGATAAACAAAAATATATTAAATTTACTTAGGTATTGGACATTTTGACCAATAGCCAAGCTAAATATTTAGCATTGTAGTAAGACTTATAATAGGAAATATTAAGTAGAATCTCTAAGATTTTGGTGTTCGGTAATTCAATATTTTTGATTCCACAAATTTGAAAAGTTGATAATTCTAATTCCTGTCTTTCCCTATCTTTTCAAAGAATTGTTTTGCAAACACATCAATTTAAACACACTGAATTCTATCACATGTACCGAAACCTAAACCTCAACTCTTAGGCTGATATAATGGCCAACAAAGGCACAACATTGGCCCAAGGGATTATGGAAATGGATCCAAGTTCGTCATTTTATTCTCCAATTCCATGAACTACATGAATCAATATCCATTCACGTAAATGAACTATCTAATCGTCTTCGCTAGAAAAACTGATTCAAGAGTAATCTGAGGAAGTTCCAGTTAGATCCAACATCGAGGGTAGTAACTCCCCTAGCGGCCTCGAGAATAGAAAGGTGACACAATAATGAATTTTGTAAATATGCATGAATGTGGAGTATTATCATTGTATGGGCATTAACAAGTGGCGTACCCAGGTAGTACCTAGGGCGAACAGGTGGACACAAACACATACTCCAATAGTTATAGCTTGGTGGCTGCATATGAATAATAAGTGATATCAATAGAGAAGGGTCTTAATTTTCCTCAACCCCTTCATTATTTTCCATCCTTGGCATTTGATTCTGGAAATTCGTTTTGTTGAATACACAAATAACAGATTCACATTTATATGCATTGGAATGGCGCTTTGGGGTTGGAGGAAGCTTTATAATCTGTGGAGTTTCTATCCAAAGGAACCAGAGTATTCTTGGTGGTGAGATCTTGATAGGGGGGTAGATAGAATATTAAACAACAGAGTTTCACAAAGTGTCCTGTCGTGTCGAGGAACAATGTTGGTTGGGAATGATGTTGAGTTTCACTATCAAATGCATGAGAAGTTGAACGCGCTCTTGGATCGGTTGTCAATGACGATTGAAGGATTGCTGCAAGCGATGATGAGGAAGATCGACCTGGAAGAAGAAAGGATGCAGACCAAGATGCAATTATGGGAAATAATGCATATTCTACTAGAAGGAAGTTAGAAAAAATGAGGCTAGAGTGCAAGAAAAAACTGGCTGCTATGGACATAAGACTGACTGAAATGGAGGAACAATTAGGAAATTGAAATCAAGATATTTTCACAGAGATGTGAGGAACCAAAGAAAAAATGGATCAAAAATATACTAGAACGAGAATATAAAAATAAATATCATGACCCTAAGCAATCAGCAAAAGCTCCAGAGGCAGGGCCATCCAATTCCAGTTAAATTGTTAAGTTCTATATTTTATCATGCTCTGTAAATTTGAAGTGATTTTAGGAGTTTTTTTTAGAGTCATATGCATAGATTGTCTACCTTTTGGATTGCTAAATACAACGCCCCTAAGAATTTTATAAGGGATTTGGATTGGAAACCATTCTTTTTATAATATAAATGATTTATCTATTCTTTTATTTTATTTTATTATATATATATATAATTCCGTATATATTTTTTTGTTATTTCTAATTGGCCTTTAGAATTTTCTTATATTTCTTGAATTATTTCACGTCGTCTTATAGGGTTTCACACCTTTTAGTAAGCATTCCGCTATTTAATTCTACTTCGACTCTTTATATTTTCTCAAGTCTTGAATATGGATTTAGATCTTTTATCAATAACCAGTAATTAATATATAAGTTGAAAATATATATATCTAAAAAAAATGGAATTATATTCTTAATCATAGAAATTTACTTTCACTTTAACATGGAGATTCTTAATCTATACATAGACTTTGTTACAATGCCATGAGCCAATACCATGGCTTATCATACGGCATGACCAAAAAACCACAACTCACTCCATATGACACTTGTTCATATGAATTATTTTTAATTAATCAATTTAAATAAAAGAGTAAAAAAAACATAACTATGTTGAGATTTTCTTTTAATTAAATTTAGAGAAAATCTCATGAATGTGACAACAATAGGATTTGTTGCTAAATTGACTCCATCTAATTCTGATGTGGAGTTAACGCATCCTATATTTGTTGTGAGTGAATTTATGGTTCAGTTTCTACTCCCAGCTATAAAATGTAAGCCCGTAGAGGCAAATGAGCATGAGGAATGTGAGGTGAGTGGAAGAGATGTGCAGATGCAAAACTCTGCTATTGTAATTCTCCTTTTGCTGAATGAGATTGCCGATGCCTTGTTTGGTGGACGTAGCCCAGATTGGTTGGGTGAACCACGTTAAAATATGTGTCTTTATGTTTGTTTTTGATGTGTGTTCTGTGTGTTTTATTTAAGTTTTTCCGCTACTGAACTCAACAAACTACTTTGGAGATAAATCTCAATGATTGATTTGTGTACACTATAAATATCTATAAAGGTTAAATCCTTACCATCGACCTAATAATTATGGATAATTAAATAAAAATTCTTAAAGCTCTATTCTTAAATAAACATGTCTATCTACATAATTTTTCAAAGAAATCAATATATTATAATAGTTATACACATCAATTTATTATAATTTTTTAGAAATTAATTTATCATAAATTCAAAAGAAAAACAAAGCATTGCATTACCATTGTAATTAGAATATTTTTGATGTGAAAGTATTTTTCATGGAAGCAATGATCTCTCTTACAAAGGGTTATACCACCATTGGCCAATTAGTCTAAACTTGGAAATCTAAACTAGTAAAAAAAACAAGTCCTTTAGATTTGAGAAATTTTGGATTTTACAGGGAAAAAAATTCAAGAATAGTTAATCTATAAGGATTTTCCATCTATCAACTTCAACAAAAACTAAGTTATGTAGAAAATCAGCTAAAGGAATAGAATCGAGAGAATTTCTACAACATTTTTCAAGCCAAGAAGAAATAGAGGAGAAACTGGTGACTTATCAACAATCAACAATTCTTCATGGTAAATTGAAAGAGCTTATCTAGGAATAATTTAGTCTCGTCACACAATTGGAAGATAAACTAAAATAGGAAAATTCTCAAGGATCGGGAGAAAAAAACTTCATTCTTTCAAAATTCTATGCTCTAGAGATGCCAAAATACTAGGGTAGTCTCCCTCAACATCTCGTCAAGGCTAAAACTTCAAGGACATAAGGAAATGGAGGAGGAACTTGTGCATTATTATAGCGACCTTTTTTTATATATGCAACCATTCAAATAGGAGAGAATCAAAACAATCACACAACATATCCCAAAGTTGGTAACTAATGAACAAAATAAGGTCGAAGAAACAGTAAAGTTGATGTCTAAAAATAAGCTGACAGACGCAGACGGCTTCACGCCAGACTTATTTCAACCGTATTTGCCAATATTACACAAGGATATTTAGAAAGAAGTAGAAGAATATAGAGCATCTCTTTTAATTCTCCCAATCTCAAATGCTACCTTACCCTAGTCCCTACGAAGGAAAAGGTTGACGTGCCAAGCGGTTTTAGATCCATTTCCCTCTACAATGTTAGTTGCAAAATTATATCTAAAATAATCGCCACCAATTTGAAATTGATTCTACCCTGGCTCATCTCATAGGAATAATCAGAATTTGTAAAAGGAAAAAAAATATTGGATGAAATCCTTGTGTCCCACAAGCTGGTCCATTCCTTAAAATTCTCAAAGAAACTTGGTGTACTAATCAAACTTGATTTATCCAAAGACTTTGATAAACTTGATTGGTCCTTTTTCGAATTTTATCCTCTTTTGGAATTGTGAGTGATTGGCTGGACTAAATCCAAAAAATTATATCCTTGACCTTCTTCTCCATTTTTCTCAAAAACAATCCCTATTGAACCTTCTCCCCTTCCAGAGGCATTTTCCAAGGAAAACTGCTTTTCACCTTTCTATGTATTCTAGCAATTGAGGGACTAAATAGGGCCATCAAAGCTACAATATTAGTCTTTGAAAATAAAATAAAAGGTAATCAATTATTTTGAAAGAATTTATCTATTTCATGCCAAAAATAAAATAAAAGGTAATTAATATTTTCAGAAGATCTATTTATTTCATGCCAAGAATTCAAATATGAATGGGATGGGAACCCCAACAACATAATAATCAAAATTTATTTTTTCACTTTTCTTTTGGAAAATCCGAGCATGTCCACCCAAAGGGATCACATCCCACCTCCCGAATTTTTTATTTCTTCATTTTTCCTTAGGAAAATGTGAGCAAATCCACCCAAAGGTAAATGTATCACATCCTACACATCTCACTTGCCAAACTAATCAAAGCCTAACCCTGAGGGCGTCAAGGAGAATTGACTTCGTGGTATCCCAATGGAGAGGTGTTTTAGAAATGATACCTCGACTAATTGAGCTAACCCTCGGGGCTTTAAAAATACTTCTATATAGCTTAAGGTATGGAAATAAATAAAGTAAAATATAAAATATTCTTCTTTAATACTACAATCTTTGTTCAAACTCTTATTGCAAGAATTATAGGATTTCAGAGATGCAAGCTCCCTTGAAATATTTAGGAGCACCCTTAGTGGAAAAATTCCTAAAACTGAAGCTTTGGGAGGAATTAATTAGCAAAATGGAAAGAAAACTAATAGATTTGGATTTTTGTTCTTTTAACATTGCATGTTGACTAGTCTTTTAAAGTCCATTATTCAAGCTCTTCCCTTTTATCGTCTTTTGATTCTCATAGCCCTTGTATCCATCCTATATAAAAAAATAAAAACATCCAAATATCTCTCCTCTATTTTTTGGGGGAAGACAAAGAAAGAATGAAAGCGGGCCCTAGTTGTATGGCATAAAATCTATTTTCCAAAGCTTTGAGGGGGGTTAGGGATGAGGGACCACAATAGTTTAAATATGGTCCTAGGAGCTAAAATGTGGTGGAGATGGGTACAGGGCGACTCTAGACTAAGGAATCAAACATGGAATAGGAAATATGGGAATAATGAGCACACACTAATATGATTTTAGCCAACATTTTTCAACCTAGAACTTCCATTGGGAGCCTAGACAAAAAGAGAATGATTTTTTTATATCAAAAATGTTTCGGGGAGGCTTTGCAGTGGCACCATTGCTAACTTTAGGGAAGATTCATGGAAGCGGTTTCCAAAGCTATTGAATCACAATGAGGTACATAGTTTGAAATTTAGCATCCAAACCCAAAATACTGCAAAATTCATGGATTATTGCATAGTAGAGTATCCCAACTCCATTTTATGCTCTTAGTGAAGTCAAGCCCAATGGAACCCACAACCCAAGGAAGACGAGTGACAGTATTTCTAGCAAGATCTCTAACTCAGAACCATTCCAATATCCCAAGAGTAAGATAAGCTCCAAAGAGGTCATAATCCTAGCGACATATTCTATATCAAGGAAGCATACAACATTGAAACCAACACACAAGAGCGCCCCAAAGAGTTAATATGGAAATGAATTTGGAAGAAAAATTTAAGGCTGAAAATATTTCCCTTTCTGTGTTTCTTGTTCCATCGAAAGAGTATAACTTAGGATAGGTTGCTTAAAAGGGTATTCTAAATCCCCTCAATATGTTATCTATGCAAGACATTTGAGGAACATATGGAGAATTTGTTCAATGTTTGCTCATTTCTTGAGGTCTTATGGTCAAATGTAGAAAACAAGATGCATCTAACTGACCATAATCAAGTTAAAATTCCAAGAACCATTGAGAATTGGCATCAAAGTGAATTTTCAAATCCCATTCTTAATAGGATTTACAACCTCTTTCAAAGTTTCTTATTATGGGATTTATGGAAAGAACAAATTCAGAGAATCTTCCGAAATATATATCTTGGAACTGATGGTATTTGGAGAATCATCAAAGTTAATATCATAGAATCAATCCTTTCTCAACATTGGGAGGCACAATATTGGTTCACTCTCAATAATGTACAAATCTCACCATAATAGGGTACTCACAAAGAATCATCAATATGACTAACAAAATCCTCCATGTCTCTCCAATCAATATAGTCTCTAAAAAATGAAGATTAGAAATTATCCTAGAAACAATAGTGAGACTAATACTACTCACTCTAGTGACACTCACCCTGCATGTCAAAAAATAAGGCAATAGGATTGCATATATATTAGGTAATGAATGGTGTTCATATCAAATAAACTAGGTAAGATCCCCTAGGAACACTCTACTCCATCTAACCTAAAACAAAAATTCTCAAATATTGCTCAAAGGGATTCCTTTCCCCTAGATGGGGTTATAGGGAAGGGAAAATTTTTGTTTTGAGTGACCATCTCCTAACCAAGACTTATAAATAGAAATTTGGTGGAAAAATTCCCCTTGCCTAAAAATAATTCCATTTGCATTCCCATTATGAAGGCACACAACTCAAAGTGTTGGGAGGTTTATGAGAGCACAAGGTGTTTAATGCATAATCAAGTGGCTATCAACTAAGATTCAAATGTTGTGGGTGAAAACTGGGAGGTCTCGTGCTTGAGGTCCTTTTAGGTGTATTTCTTTGAGCTACAATTACACCACACATGATGGAAAGTGAAGATCCTAGACATAGGCGTGTCATTACCTGAGCTGGGAGGAAATTATGGGCACATATCTCGTGATAATCAGTGTATATGGTCACTCATGGTGTCTAGATTCCACTTGCACATTTCATGGTTAGAGAAGGAAATTTTTCCTATTAAGGCTCAGGCCTCGTCGGAGGCATGGAACATCCCAACTATTTCCTTATTGGGAAAACTCAACTCTTGGTTATCCTATTGCTATTTATGCATGTCGCTCCTCTCTATACCTTGTCATTTTTTCTTTTGATTTCCCCTTATATTCTCTTTGGGTAAATGAGCCATCACTTGTGGAAATATCTAGCTACTTTCCTTGACACTCTAGCAATCTTTCCTCATGTAGTATTCATGTTGGTTTGGACTCACAACACTCCCTTAAAGTATCAATTAAAAGTAAAAAATTTCTTATAATTAAAACATTTCAATGTTGTGTTCGATAGGGGCGAGGTGCAAAATTCATTATATGCTCAATATGGAGTTGATATATGGCCTATATATGTTTGTGTGTGTGTGACCAATATATATCCATTTTAAAATTCAATTTAACATGCATCAAGATGAATAATTTTTTTGTAGGTGAAAACTTTTTCATAATTAAAAACACCTGAGAAATGATTTACACCTCAATTGATTTGATCCCTTTGAGTGCATGAAAGTGATTAAAATGCTAATGTCATACACTAATAAAATTCACACAAATATTAAAAAGTAAAATTTGAATATAACTAATGGGAATATATAAACACATAGTGTTAAGGTAAAAATATAATTAGCACATACTATTGAAGGATTACATAATGAATGATATTATCAAATTAAGTTTTGTTTTTCTAAGGAATTACTTGTTATTGCAACTAGCACAAATCCACCTTAAATGCATATCTATCATGCATCGAGAGAGATAAAATCCATCCACATGCTAACCTTTCCTCATGTTTTTTCTATCTATTTCACCTCAAGGGATATGATCGCTTTCATGGCATAATATATTTCATAGTTAAGATGGATTTGTGCTCATAAACATAAATTTAAATGAGGAACATAAAATGCTAGGTATGTAATAAGCAAATGCAAAAATAGGTAGTAAAAAAATCCCCATAAAATATCACCGAACAAGAAATAGGTGGTAGAGGAGAGGTGTTGGCACTAAAACCAAATGAAAACAAGATGTTGAGGGATGATACTGAGATGATAAGACACCAACTTGTGCTTCTTGGACACCGATTTTAATAGTGTGCTTCTTGGACACCATTTTTAATAGAGAGTATCTCAATATCTTATTTTAGTGTTTCCTCTACCACCGAAAATAATTTTGAAATCATGTCTACCCTCTTAAACATACCAAAATGATTCCACAAAAGAGAGAAATAAAATCTCTGCTTACAAATTTCAAGATGAAAGGAAACAACTCACAAACTATAGAAACTGTGTGTCCATGAAGCATTAAGGAGGCGACTAATAGAGTCAGGATGCTTTATCAAAGGTGGGTGCAAATAAACCAAAGAAAAGAGCAACACATACAAAATGAGATACCTAAGGATGGGAGGTTGAATCCTCCATTAAGTCCTTTAATCATTTTTTAATGAATGTGTTTTCATAGAATATAAAAGTCTTAACCCCAGGAAAAAGACGAAGAAAAATTCAAATGGAAAAAGAAAATTTAGAGCTTAGTGTACGTCATAAAAACAAGTGTAGTGAAATTTATTGGAAAAATATATACCTTCATGAGAGGAAGAATTTGTTTGGAAAATAGAGCCATGTGTTTCTCAGGGACTCGGTCATAGTACCAAGTAACAATATACATACTACTATGAAATTCAATTCGGGTTATCACAAGTGGTTTGGAAGAATGGTTGTTATCTTCCCCACCTAGGTTCAAATCCCTGTTAGTGACATGATGAACTATAATTCCTTGATAAATATTGTTGTAGTGGCTTCGTTCTTATGAATATTGTGGTATTGGCTTCAATTCTTTTTAAATTTTAAGTGAGTATACTTGTGGGTTGGAATGGTACCAATAACTTCACTCTAGCCCTCAGATTGAGAGGAGGTGATTTCTTCCTCATAAAATAAATAAATAAAAAGAATAATAAATATACTGCTATGAAAGCACTCAATGGTGGATCATAAGGAAGTTTTTTCGAAGGGAAAGCGAAGCAATATGAAGCATTTCATAATTAACATCTATGCGCCATCAAATATTAGGAGGAAAATATAGTGGTAAGGTACCATGAAATCTCTCCACTTAAGAAGAGGAAGCGATAATTGGATACTAAAAGAAACTAATTCAATAACATCCTTATATCATATATATTATTGGTTGATATTCTCCCCAAGATGAGATATTTACTTGGAATAAAATACTTGAATATGTAGTCTCCTTGCTAATAGGTTGGACCATTTCTTGCATGATTAAAGGATATTTGAAAAAAATATCACAGTTGATGTTGATATTAGCCTCGGGATTGGCTAATAACCCCACATATTCACAACCAAGTTAGACCTAGAAATTTTCATTTTATAACTCTCATATGTAGTTCAAATCTAACAACTATCACTGGTGGAAAACAACAAGAGTTTTAGGAAAATGAAAATGTTTCAAGTTGCCAAAAAAAAAAAAAAAACAAAACTCATTAAGAAGAACATAAAGGTATGGAAGTGATCAAGCTTCCAAAACATCTTCCAAATCAAGTAGTGATTACATGTGAACATGAACTATGTTTAGAAAATAATAATTGAAAAATCATTAACTCTAGAACTGAAGCAATTGAAAACCTAACTATGGGTAAAATAAGTCAGAAAGAAGAAAGAAACTTTTTGGAAACATAATCCGAGTTGAAATTTATACAAGGTGGGGGGAAAAGGTAAGTTTTTCCTTAAATCCATGATGAGAAATAGAAGTATCAACCTAATAACAAGGTTGAGGAAGGAGTTTGGTGAGGGGATATAGAATCCATAGGAAATCAATTGGGATGATGTCAGAATGCTTCAAGGACATTGTATATGAGCCAATATTAGATTAGCAAGATTCCATTAAAAATCTCTGTGGAAATATTATAATCCCAATATCACCTAACCAAACCAATAATGTAACCAAGGAAGTATCTAAAGAAGTAGTGATACAGGTTGCCCTTGACCTAGCCAAAAGTCAATTTCATAGCCTTGATTATTTTCCAATGAAAAATGTCCAAGACTATTGTGATATAGTGGGAAAATACATATGGAAAGTAGTGGAGTAATATAGGAAAGAAGGTACTCTTCTGAGAGTTCTCAACGCAAGTTTGATTAGGCTCCCAATCCTTAACGAGGAAAATGGGAGGAATACTTATAGTTTTGGTCCATATCACTATGCAATGGGGTCTATATGAAGGAGTGTATTTCAAGAACAAGGCCCTCTTAGTGATATTGATGAGTGGATTATGTTGGAAAATGTAAATATGTTTGGTATTCATAATTATCATTGTACTTGTATCATTATGTATTTCATGAAAAATCAAAAGAAGAAACATAAATTATTACTATTATTATTATTTCATTAATCAATCATGTTCTTCATGCTTTTAGGGTTTATTGAGTCAAAATAACTTTTTCATGAGTCAATATATTGTACTTGAGTCAAGTCCCATTTGGAATTTTGAAAGAAAAAAAAAATTGAGTCAAAAGAGTCATTTTGTCACCCACAAGGCTAAGTCTGCCCGGGAAGAGACCTATTCGACCTCCTGGATGTGTGTATATATATTGTGAAACTCGACCTCATTTTTTCACTCACTTACAACTTTGATTTCTATGGCAAGAAGAGACAAAAAACCAACAAAAATTCAAGGAAGAAAAACAAAAGTCAAAGGAGAGAGAATTTTGCCACACGTGCGAGATTTATGCCATAATTTTTGTCACACGTGTGAGGTTTCAGAATGTTTCAAGGGGCCGGAAAATAGAGTTTTACTAGATTTAAAGAGATTTGACCATTGTTGACTTTGTCAAGGAAGGATTCGAGGGATGACTGCTGGAAATACTGAGACGGGGGGTGAATCAATATTTCTGAGCAATTAACACTTTTTAATCCTTTTCAGAGCATTAGTTATACTTTAGTTATTATCAATGTTCTTATTCAACAATTATAAAAAATAATCAACATCAAAAAACACAATACAACAATGTAGAAAGATAAAACAGTAGACATGGATACTTATAGGTGGAAAACCCCCTCCAGGTCAAAACCACCGAACGCTTCTCTAGTAATTGTTGTCTTCTCTCTTTAAAAGAAATATTAGTTACATCAAGATTTAAGATAAAACTAAGGGATGCGTCAAACCCTTAATTCACAGGCCACAACCTGTAGGACATTACTAAACCCTAATATAGTGTTGCAACCATAAGGACGCCATAATGCCCTGTAGATCAGGCCACAACTTAATGAGTGCCCCAACATCTGTTTACCAGTTGCTTTCGAAAAGGATGCTTCGTTGCCCTGTCATTTTATCAACCACAACTAAATGGATGCAACAACACCCTTTGCGAGCTACAACTTGCCCTAGAAACAACCTGCCCCCTTGAAGTGTTCTCAGGCTACAACCTGAAGGTGACTCCGATGACTTAGAAGAGTCGGTAGATCATGTTTCACAATTTTCACACTAGACCCCCTATACTCTGAATCAATATAGAATAGTTGTAAGGAATATGTAAAATAAATATCGAATCTTGGTAGCCATTGATCACTGTTTCGCACAAACTAATCACTACACAAAGTTGCACATCAAGCTATCATTGTATCACTGTCATTGCACACTATTTATCACTGTCACTCTAAATCATTGTATAATTGTCGGCTACCAAAAAATGTGTCTTCACAAATGAATAGCCATCAAAACATTGTCATCACACTGCTCATGAATGAATAGTCATCAATGTTGTATCACTGTCATCACCGTATCAGGTTGCACACTATGCATAAACTATCTAGCATTGCTATCAAATGATGGCATAACCCAAGGTGTCTCAAGTCATCCTGATGCCCTACAATAAATGCTCTCAAAATTTGTCCCCAAAAGCTACCAACATAGATGTAAGCACGTTGTTTGATTGGGAAAATCCTGCAATCCATCCTTCTCCAATAGCTTGTATAAATGGAGGATGTTCACTTCACTAATTTCTACCCTGCAAGGTCACAATCAAGTTATCCTAGGTTATCATAGACATTGTCAACTCGAGGTTCTAATAGTTAAAGTCAATATATCAATTTCAAGTCTAGTCAAATTCAAAAGGTCAAAGTGTGTGGTATGACTATTTGATCTTCTCAGACTAAGTCAAACTTAGGAAAAAATGGCATTATACATTTAATGACTCAGTGTGTCAAAGTCATTCTTAGAATGTCAAAGTCAAGGTGAGTATTTTCTTCATCCATCAAGTTAAGTTAACATAAAGTCACAAGTGTCAATTATTGTCAAGTATGTCAAGTTCAACCATATGTTAAGTTCAAAGTAAATACATCATATCAATGTCAATCCATTTTTTTTTTCACAAAGAAAAAATTCGTAATTTTATTATTTGATAACAAAATTACATGTTACACTTTGCTGTAATAAACAGAGAAATCATGCAAGAAGTTGCATCCAGATGCTAGTAAAAACAGGGGAGTGAAAAATTAATTCCGTCTCCCTTTTTTCTTTTCAACCTTTCGCCAAGGACCAGGTGTTGGCATGGTTGTGATAAGTGCGAGCTGATTTTCATTTATACTTGCTCCATTGTCCTTGTCCGAATCAGATGTGTCTGTGTTGTGTTGTCTTTTATTTCCTCCACTTCCTGGTGCCTCTTGGTCGAGTGATGCTGGAGCTGTGTTTGATGGCTCTTGCATCTCTTGTTCTTGTGTCTGAGCTTCGGTTGTTGTCTGTATGTTTTCTTCTGGAGTAGGTTCTGTCTCTACATATTCCATCTCCTGTTCTGGTTCATCAGAGGGAAATTTCCATCCCTTAGTAGCTTTTCCCATCTTTTTCTTTTTTCTGTTGTCTCTTTTAGCCTCCAGACATGTGCTTTGCAAGTGCCCTGTATTTCTGCATATTCTGCATCTGAAGGCGGTGTTCTCATAATCGAGGTGTTGCGTCCATTTTTGCTGTTTGTGAGACAACAGGATGCATTTTGGAAGCCCCTTGCTGAGGTCCACTTCCACACAAATGCGAGAAAAAGTGTAAACCAGTTCCTCCATGCGTTGGGTATCCATTTTTATATAACTCCCAATCATGTCTCCAATGCTGCCCAATACATCTTCATTCCAGAAATGAAGTGGAAGGTTGTAAAGCCGCACCTAGACCGACATTTTGGCGACCTCCATGGTGTTTGCATCAAACTTAGGAAACCATGGAGTGATGAATAAGCCGATGGAGCCCCAGAACCACGGCCCAGACATCTGAATGTGTTCTCTGGCTTCTGAGGATAAGAATTTAACTATGAAAAATCCTTTTGAACAGAGGTGTATTTCACAATCTGTTGTCCAATTTGTGAAGATCCAATGGAAAAGCTCCATTGGTTTCGGCCAAAAAAAATCAAATCTACATATGAGTGCTTGTGATTCAAATGTAGATCTGTAGTCATCAATCTCAGGTAGTTCAATCTGCAGTTCTGGAATCTGGTTGAGCTGTTCCACAATGTATGGTTTAGGGGCATTTGCAGTCGGAGTCATGGGAGTAGCAGATATGTTCTTCCCCTTTAATATATTCTTGTAGGATGTTCCTGTGGGGACCCCATGGCCGTTAGAGTTTTAACACCAGGGACCCTGTGCGCTATGCAGTCCAGCAGCACCCCCTCTCAATCGCAGATTGAGAAGGATGGTAGAAGCAGGACAAATACCATAGTCTTTGAGGATGCTGGTGTCTTGTAATGACTTCCCTCCATGGATGAGGGACTGTTCCTGACATGGGTATCCTGTTGACTACTCAATAATTTTCTTCAGGTTTGAGACCTGTTCAGATCCATTTACCCAAAATAATATACTATTTCCTTTAGGAGTTTTTATAAAAATCTAAAAACAGAGTGGTCTTACCCGATTACCATGTGCATATGTATTGGATGTCTGTGCAGACAGTTCTGGGTTATTCTGCCGCCGTATTGCCAAGTCTGGGGCATTAGCCAAAGCTGATCCGGAGGATGCCGGCATGCCATTTGCAGCTCCGCACCAAAGAGCCGCACCCAGATCCAAAAGCCCGCAAACAGTACCCAATAAGCACAACTCGGCCATAATGTAATGGCGCTGCAACTGGGGGCGTGCGCGGCACCATGCCCCGCAAACAAAAGTCATGTATATGCTACCCTCCTCACCAGATCGCAGAGAGAATCTCAAACCAATGTAGGTGAAACACTCACCCTCCCCATCCGATGGTGTCCTTTGCAGTAGAAAATCGTAGCAATTCAGTCTGTAGGGGGCCTCCGCCAAAGATACAGAGTCCATCCCATCCAGTCTATTGGCTCGAAAGATAGAAAGCTGGTCCCAAAGCCGCGCAGAATAGACGCCATGAGGATCAGCAGGTAAGACATAGAGCTCCTGGACATGGTGGCGCCTCCAGTAAGTCGCAGACCTGCAAGTGGCGACAGCAGTTTTGGAAGCAGGAAACCCTAGGGTATCGAAATCGCCAGAGCACGCCATCTTCATCCTAATTATTATACCATGTCAATCCATATTATGATATTTTATATCATTTTCAAGTCAAGAATTGCAGTCACCAAGGATCTTTACTTATCAAAGAAATATTTCGATATAGAAGATGTCATATAGGCCACCAATACTGAATCAATAAAATTCTATACCACTGTAATATAATGTCATAAGCCAAATCACCATTGTCAAGTTCATTCTGAAAGTCAAAATCAAGGTGTCAAAATACTTGTTATGTCTAGGTCTGAGTGTCAGGTTAAGATCAAATTGTCAATGTTATGTTAAGTGACATCACTGCACATAATATTGAGTCATAGGTCTTGGACATGTCATAGGTTATTGTTTCAACACACTATCATAGTCCAACTTCTCTAGTATTTAGATCATTGTAAGACATAATCAAGATTAATGTCACTACCTCACTGTCACAAGGATATACATGTTTGAAAATATTTACATCACACTCAATGCATTTTATATACTTCAATCATCATAGCACTAAATCATACACTACTTCACGATTTTCATATAGGTGACTATTTAGGGCACCAAATGTTGTTGTAACTTCCCTCAAACCGTCACTAAATCAACCCTTAAATTCTGTGGCATACCCTTGAAATAAACTAGACCCAACACCTAGCAAGAATGGAGAAATAACATACATTTTTGTTGCCATAAATATTGAGTCTGTTATATATATGTAATTTCAGATCTATAAGGTCTGAAATTACGTCATTTGGTATCCTTTTGAGACCTATTTCAAACCCCATAGGTTTGATCAATATTGAATTCTACAATAAATAGTTATGTCGAATGTCCCACGATGACCTGATTATAGATTGGTTAAGTAGAGCGAACTTGTACGAAGTGCCACATGTCATTGCATCAACATTTGGCCCTAAAAACGATACCCAAAAACTGCAGTCCGTCCTCTTTCTGTCACTTTTTACAAAATTTGAATCCATTGCTCAAAGAGAAAATTATGACGATTTTCCCAAGGTCACCTATTTGAAATGGAATTTGGGAGCTTGCAAAAAACCCTAACTTCCTCAGATCATATCTTTGAAAATATAGCGAACGAAGATCTTAAATTTGGTTAAGAGGCTCATCAGGATTTCAACTCAAATGGGTTTTTGTTTCAGATTCTGAAGCTTCATAAAAACAAAGTTATAGCGAAAATTCCATGATGACTTGTTTTGGAGGATATATGATCTTTATTTTTATAGAGTTGAGAGGGGCTTCTATAGTGAACGTTGAAGGAGACATTTAGGATTTTCACACATTATTAATTGTTAATTATAATTGATAAATATTGTGTATTTTTTTTTCTATTCCCTATGGAATATTCACTACCTAAATAGATTATCCTTTTTAACGAGATGTAGGAGTTAAATGGGTGCATAGTGGCTTGAAGCCCTTAATTAGGACAATATCTCCACAAAGTATGGCAAGAAACACTTAATGTTAATTTTAGGTGCCTACAACTAATGGAAATGTGCCAAGTCACCTTCTTTTCGTGTTTTAGCCCACCAACTAGGGTTTTTACCTCAAAATCAGTTATCTCTCTAACCAGGAGGAACCATGTGGTGTACTGCATACCACCGGAAAGATATCTTCGAGGAGAATCCAATGATATGAATATCCAAGAAAAACTCAGTGATTTAACTCTTCAAAAAACCTTGAAAAATTTAGGGTACGTCCTCAGTCCAGAGAACCCAAACCCTAGGATTTGGGTTTTCAGCCATCCAATAGTGTAGGTGTTATCTAACAATTACTGAGAAGTGTTCATTATTCATTAGACATTAGTGACTAGTGTTTTTGTTCAAATTCAAACCCAGTCAACTCCATGGGTTGACATCAATGACAACACCATCCAACAATATCCCTCTTTGTCATTAATGGCAACACACGTACTCCTCATGTGAGTACAACTCTCTTTGACTTCATGCTTTATCTCCTCGAGATTTCAATCTCCTTCTCAGGTTTTCTCTGCCCCTTTGACATCAATGGAAAAGGGTTACTCCCCTTGAGAATTTTCTTACTTCATGTGGACTTGTTAACTTTCTGTGATCCCCCTCATGAGAAGCCTTCTTGTAATAATCTGTCAATGGCGATCTTTGTGGACTTGTAACTTGCATGAGCTCCCCTTGAAAAGAAACCTTCCCCTCGCAATCTCTGAATACATGTAAGCCTTTAATTGTTCTTCTTTCCCTAAACTTGTTATGGATTTGACACATTTTTCCTGAAGCTGCCATTATGTCCATGATGTTTGTCTGTCAATGGTAGACTCGTGCCACATACTGCTATATAAACTCCCCTTCTTCAAAATTCAAGTATTCGACGAGCCAGATTGTTCAAATAGTGTATTGTTTAATGAACCATCTTGACTTGAGTATTTTTTAACGAACCATCTTGACTTGAATCATTATCGGAAGCAACTATTGATTCCTCATTACCTGTTACGAATCCTAAGAGCATAAATCCTGAGACATTCTTGTCTTTTTGCACTTCTCGTTGATCCTTTACCTGTTCTTCCTGTATTTGTACCTGTCTCGTCTTCTAAACCTTCTTATTATTGTCATCAATATTCATGATTGATTCCATTTTTTTCCTGCAGTGACAAGCTATGTCTCGATGATTATGAAATTTGTAACGTTCCTTATCAGGATTGTACCTGCATTCTTGAGCTATGTGTCCAGAATGATGACACTTGAAGCATTCAATGTTGTCCATAGGTGCTTCCATCTGATATCTACAATCGTGAGCTTTATGGCCATAGTTATGGCATTTGAGACATTCAATGTTTGGACCATCTGGCATATATATGTTGGAAATTGGGTTCAACACTCCTCGTGTGTTTCGTGACATGGACTAACCACTTCTCGTGGATCCTAATTCTGGCGATTGTAGTGGAGACTAATGCCTGTGGGTTTTTTTCTAATGGAAATCATGATTCCAATAGGTGGTATCAGAGGGACAGGTCTTGAGTTCGAAACTAACCAGCTCGCATTGGGGGGGAGATTGTTGGACATTGGGTTCAACGCTCCCCGTGTGTTTCATGACATGGAATAACCGCCTCTCGTGGATCCTAACTTTGGCAATTATAACAGAGACTAATGCTTGCAGGTTTTGGTCTAATGGTAATCATGATTCCAACAATATTCTCGACTAGAAAAATCATCATGGAACATGTCTCGTGATGCTCCAAACTTGCTTCTAGGATTTTACTGATAATGATTGTACATGTCAAAAACTTCACAATCCCTAGCCATATGTTCATAGTTAGCACATAAAAAGAAACAACCATTAAATAAATGTGTGTACCTGAATGATTCATTCGGATGTGATGGTCCTTGATAGTTATACATGTCAACAACTTTATAATCCCTAGACATATGTCCATAGTTAGCACATGAAAAATAATAACCATTAAATAAATGAACATACCTAGAAGATTTATCATTATTCTTTGGAGGTGGTTTTGTAGTCTATTTTTGTCCTTTGTTCTTGATTTCTTTGGTCTTGGTTTTTGGAATTGCAACATTCTTCTATGGATTTTCATTCTGATAAACTTCCTTCTTAGGATCATCCTGCGAAGATGTGGAGCATGTACCTTCATCAACTGGAGCTTTACCAGCTTTAATTGCCTTCATTTTTTTTCTTCATATGACTTATATTGTAAGTGTTCCTTTTGTGATCCCTTGAGTTTTTTTATCTCATGAAGTGTTGCGTCAAGTTCTTCTTGATTTTGAGAAAGATCTTCTTGATACCATATTTTTAAGGTCTCGCTTCTTTTTTTTTCCTCTTCAACCTGTAGCTTGAGAAGAGTGATCTTCTTTACTTCTCTGTTGAGAACCTGTATCAGTTCCTCCTGCCTCTCGATCTCAATCTTGAGCTTTCTTAGTTCAACTGAAGAGGTTTCCAATTGCTTTTTCTTCTAGTCAACTTCAGATATGTATCTTTGATCAGATTCCTTTCTTTCAAATTATGCTTCTTGCATCTATTGTTTGATCTTGCTAATATCTGCAAAGGTTGTGTCAAGTTCTTGTTTCCATTTTCGGACTTCTCTATTGAAGTCTTGTGTCTTTGTATTCTTTAGTTATTCCAATTTAGCTCTAAGACTTTTAATCATCTTCTTAGACTCTTCATTTTCCTTGATGCGTTATTTTGTTGCCTTCAATTCTGCTTCCAAAAGTCTCGTCCTTTCCTTTTGACTTTTGAGTTCCTTTATCACTTTGATTACTTCATTTTGAAACTATGTCTGAGTCATTTATTCATCATGACCAGACGGATCTGAATGCTCAATAACATCTTGACCTGATTTCTTTGTTGAATATAGATTATGAATCTTTTCTTAGAGAGCTTTAGCTGTTGAACATTGACCAACTTTTTCTTTCACTCAATTTGGAAAGACATTCAAAATTATCTTCATGGCCTTTTAATTGTACCTTTTAGCTTCATTAGTAGATGTGTCCCTAGAAACAACTGATTCCCATACTTCACGTGCCTACAAATGTACTTCCATCTTGGATTCCCACATCTAGTATTTATCTGCATAATTATCAGGGATTGGTACACAATGCTCACTTTCTTCATATTTTTTTGCACTTGTACCTTCCTTTTAAATCCTTGCAACTCGCTTCTTTGGCTTTCCCATCTCTATGCCTTCCAATGGTTAAGCTATTACTAAAGGAACTTGGGTCTAATACCAATTGTTGGAAATACTAGCAGGGGGTGAATCAATATTTCTTAGAAATTATCATTTTTTAATCCTTTTAAGAGCATTACTTATTCTTCATTTATTATCAATGTTATTCTTCAACAATTATAAACAATAATCAACAGTAAACAAAACCATACAACAATTCAAAAATATAAAACAATAGACACAAATAGTTTTAGCTGTAAAACCCCCTCTGGGTCAAAACCACCGAACGCTTCTCTAGAAATTGTCTTCTTCTCTCTTTAAAGGAAATATTAGTTACATCAAGATTTAAGCTAAAATTGAGGGATGCGTCAACCCCCTAATTCATAGGAAAAAACCTGTAGGATGCTACTAAACCATAATATCTTACTGCAACCAGAAGGATTCCACAACTCCTTGTAGATGAGGTCACAACCTGATGAGTGCCCCAAACACTATGTTTACCAGCTGTTATCGGAAAGGATGCTTCGTTTCCCTGTCAGTTTATCAACCACAACTGAATGGATGCAACAACACCATGTGCAAGCCAAAACTTTCCCTAGCACCACCCTGTCGCCCTGAAGTGTTCTCAGGCCACAACCTAAAGGTGACTTCGATCACCTAGAAGAGTCGGTAGATCACGTTTCACAATTTTCACACTGGACCCTCTGTACTGTGAATCAATGTAGAATAGCTGTAAGGAATATGTGGAATAAATATTGAATCTCGGTAGCCACTGATCACTGCACAAAGTTGCACATCAAGTTATCACCATATCAATGTCACTACACACCATATATCATTGTCATTACAAATAATTGTATAATTGTTGGCGACCACAAAATGTCACTTCACAAATGAATAGTCATCAAAACATTGTCATCGCACTGCTTATGAATGAATAGTCATCAATGTTGTATCAATGTTATCATCGTATCAGGCTGCACACAATGCAACAACTATCTGGCACTGCTATCAAATGATGGCATAACCCAAGGGTCTCAAGTCATATTAATTCCCTGCAATCAATGCTCTCAAACTTTGTCCCTAGAGAGCTACTAGCATATATGTAAGCACGTTGTTTGACTAGTCAAACCCTGCAATGCATCCTTCTCGAATAGGTTGTATAACTGGAGGATGTTCCCTTCACTAATTGCTACCCTGCAAGGTCACAGTCAAGTTATACTAGGTTATCATAGACATTGTCAACTCAAGGTTCTACTAGTCAAAGTAAACATATCAATGTAAAGTTTATTCAAATTCAAGAGGTCAACGTGTGTGGTATGACTATTTGATCTTCTCAAACTAAGTCAAACTTAGCGAAAAATTTCATTATAGATGTAATGACTTAGTGTGTCAAAGTCATTCTAAGGATGTCAAAGTCAAGGTGAGTATTGTCTTAATCCATCAATTTAAGTTAACATAAATTAAAAAGTGTCAATTATTTTCAAGTATGTCAAGTTCAACCATATGTTAAGTTCAAAGTAAATACATCATATCAATGTCAATCTATATTATGATATTTGATATCATTGTCAAGTCAAGAATTGTAGTCACCAAGGGTCTTTCATTATCAAAAAAATAGTTCTATATAGCAGATGTGATATAGCCCACCAATATTGATTCAATATAATTCTATAATACTATCATATAATGTCATCAGCCAAATCACCATTGTCAAGTTCATTCTGAAATACAAAATCAAGGTGTCAACATACTTGTTATTTCTAGGTATGAGTGTCAGGTTAAGATAAAATTGTCACTCTTATGCTAAGTGACATCACTGCACATAATATTGAGTCATAGGTATTTGACATGTCATAGGTTATCGTGTCAACACACTATCATAGTCCAACTTCTCTAATATTTAGATAATTGTAAGACACAATCAAGATTAATATCACTACCTCACTCTCACAAGGATACACAGGTCCGAAAATATTTAGATCACACTGAATGTATTTTCTATACTTCAATCATCAATGCACTATATCATACACTACTTCACTACTATCATTTAGGTGACTAGTTAGGGCACCAAATGTTTCTGTAACGTCCCTCAAACAATTACTAAATCAAATGTTGGAGAAGGGTCCCTAAGTTCGAAAATTTTGCTATATTTTGTAATAATTTGGTCTTGCGCAGGGGTTTTGGGGTGGGTCAAAACCCCTCACGAATTGTAATGGGCCAAAAAGGTAGATCAAGGGGTCACAAAACATGGTTTGCGGACCATATGATTGCGCAGGCTAAATAATATAAATAAACGAATAGATTGAGTCTAAGAAGTCAGTTTTTGGATAAGACTGAATGTGGATAATAGATCTGGATAATTTGTGATAATTTGGTGTGAATTGGTCTGGGTAGAAGGCTCCTACTCGTTGTGTGGGTGGAGACCTTATTCCTGCAGTGTGCAGACCCCGCTGACTATGTGCGCGGGTTGTTGAAGTGTTTTCTATGAAGGATCTGAACTGATTTAGTAATAAATAAGTATTTTTGTGGATATCTGAGTTCTATATGCTTCGGTTATGTTACGAATGTGTTTATGATTTCTGTTATGTCTGCAATTAGATCTCTTGCATAACTGTGGCTTATATGACTACTTATTGGATGGATATGATGGTATAAATCTATGATATGATGAGTTAAGGGATATTACTTGATTTATGATTGTTGTGTTAACTTACACAAGGTATTATGCATATTTGACCTGAATTCATCTGTAAAGGGTTTACTGATTAGGGCTATTGTTGTGAAGGTCTGTCTAAGAGTGTTTGGGATCTCCAGACACCCACATCATTCCAGATCTCTCTCAGGGTGCGGAAACATGGTTCCATCATCTCCCCATACTACTTCGGGTGAGATTTTGACTTGCGCAAGCAGGTCACTGCTGAAAGGGCCAGTAGTAAGAGGGTTTTGTTGGTTAACCTCAATTCAGAACCTGGGTCAAGACCCCTCAAGCCAAAAAATGGTTTTGTTGCCAGGACCAGGAGAATTTTGAGAGATATTGGGTGATATCGCGAGGTCATTGCAGCCATTAAAGCCTGAACTTGAGGAATGGATTGAAAAAAAAATTCAGGAGGCTGCCCTAAAAGAAAACAGAAGTAAGAAGTTATCTACTGAGGATTGGAAGAATAAGTATATTTTTACAAAGGTGCATGAGATATTCTTTGTAACCTTTGCACACGAACTACATGAGCGGTTGGCGAAGTTGGTAGAATTCCAAACATGTTGGAAGGACGACCAGGTCACGTAGTGGACCCCTAAATTAATCCAACAATTGGAAAAGGCTAATAATTCTATTACCCGGACTGTAGATCACTGGGTTGATAACGTCTTGGGTGGATTTGTAACTGAATTTTCAGTTGATCAATTTGTGTCATACTATGAAGTTGAATGAAGGTTTTTCAAAGGATCGAGGGGTAAGTTCTTACAAACTTTGCCTCTGCTGATTAAGATGTTATTGTGTGAAAAGGGTGTTCTGTGCAACCACATCGAGTGAATGACCCCCGACCAGAGTGGAAGCATGACATGAAGCGGTAAATACTATCGGGTCAATAAAGAGGGGGATAAATCAGTGTACATTCCTCTGAGGAATTCACTTGATCTAAATGGGAGCGAGGCTATGCACGCAGAGACTAGCCCCCCAGCTATGCCACTATAAAATTCACATAGGGGTAATAATCCTCCTACCCCATCTCCACCCCCACCTGAGGACGATATGGCCACGCAGATGAAGTTACCCACTTTTAAAGATGCGGGGGATGAGGATATGGACCGATTTTGGTTCGTGGTGAATGCGGTATGGGCTGCGCAGAATTTCAATAACGATGTTGTTAAAAGAGCACAAATAGAAATAGCCTTTGAAGGTCGGGCTTTGGATTGGTTCATGGGATACATTACTCAACATGTGAATCCCACAATATCGGAGATCAAGGATGCCCTATAGCAGCAATTTCAAAAGCCTAAGTCTTATTCTCAATGTGTAGTAGAACTAAAAGATATTAGGCAAGGACCTACAGAGCCAGTTTGGGAAGCCAACCAGCAGCTAAAAAAGGTCATTAGTGACGGAGGATTTTCTATGATGACAAGCAGCATAAGGAATGGTTCATTGCCATGATGTTGCCACATCTGCGTGGGCCCATGGGACAGCAAAAGATTGACTCATAGGAAGAAGCCCCAGAAATTGCTATGAAGTTAGAAGTTGTGCCAAGGGATGATGCACAATTTGGAGCGTTACAGATTCAAAGCCAATTAGAGGTGATGCACTTATAAATTCAGAATTTACGAAGAGACTGGGGTAAATAATCTAGGGTAGATGCCTGGTGCATACGTTGCAGAGTATTTGGCCACACCAAAGATCAGTGCCCTCTACTGTTGGATGATATGCAAGCTAGGGGACTGAGTCCCCTGTGCCCAAGGGATATTGTAGGGCCTATTACCCCCGCATTATGGTGCGTCTATTTTAGGTTGGAGGGGCGGCATGATACAGACCACTACCCATGGTTAGGTGCCTATGTCCCAGAATTGAAGCAATAGGGGTGCATATTCTGCTCTTCGGTGGGACATGATGAGCACAACTGCTGCACGTATGAATTGATGATTGATAGAGGGCGCCTATACAGAGTGCAGGTCGACCCTTCATCACCAACATCTCCCTCTAGATGTGGATTATCCCCAGCAAGAGGCTGGGGAGGGGGGAGAGGTGGAAGTGCTGGTAGGGGAAGAGGGTAGCTAATTTTATACAACTATGGAGACGTGAGACATTATGCGTGAGACTGCTCGAACCCTGCATGACAATCCTACAGGTATTGTAGGCAATTCGATCATGTGATTGAAGATTTTCTGGTGTTGATCGCTAAAATGCAGGAAAAACAATAGACGCCAACGCAAAACATACAACGGGTTACGGCTGAGCCACGCGATGATGGGCCAAATGTAAATGTCATTATACACAGCGACATTACTACTAGAGGAAACGAAGAGAAGGCCAATGTAGAACCACTAATCAGAAAAGTATATAAAAAAAAGGAAAGCCTCAACTTGCAGAAAGAAAAAGAGACTTTCATCGAAGCTAGAAGGGATTTTGCTAATATAGAAGCAACCACTTCGAGAACTCTCAGGGAACCAAAATATAATGATGACGTTAAGCCATTCTTACAAGCCTGCATTAAGCTACTACATAATAAGAAGGAAGTAGATAATCTCCAGGCCCTGATAGACAGTTGCACAAAAAAAGGGATGCCGCAGACATAAACCAAGGCTGTAAACAAAGTCTACAAGAAGAAGAAGAGAATAGGTAGGGAGATGCGCATGACGGTACAGATTGGAGAATACGAGATGGACCAGGTTATCTTAGATCTGGGGTTCCATGCAAATGTCTTACCTAAACAAACCTGGCAAAAGATGGGGGAGCCAAAGTTGGAATGTTCCACCATTCAACTATCCATGTCTAATCAGCAAAAGATCATCCCCTTGGGCAGGTTTTCGCAAGTTGAGGTCGACATTGCAGGAGTAAAGGTACGTGCTGACTTTGAGGTTATACAAATTGTAGATGATGCAAATCCATACCCTGCGCTACTTGGATTGGATTGGGCCATTGATATGGGAGGTATCATCAACCTAAAGCGCATAAGCATGATTTTTGAGAATAATGATACACGGGTGATCATCCCACTGGATCCGGTAGAGGGAGAATGATACACAGAGCTAGTGTGTGAAGGGAATGAGGTTAACCATATCTATAAATTAACTACACAGGATGAATACTGGATCAATCCTACAGTTGATGGCACATTGAAATAGGAAAATGATAACTCCTATTTTTCTGATTCTAATGGAAAAATGGAGAACTGGTAGAATTGGTTGCACGATGTCTCTGCGCTACACTGCCTCAAGATTACAAGGGACCTCCAATGCATCTCCTTTGAGGTAAGGGAACTACCGTAATTTGATGATTCTGGTAGTGTGTTACACAGTAATTTGTCACCGTCTCTACCATTCCCCATCCCGCACAATGGAGGACCCATTTTGTGACCTGTGAACATTGTCATGCCTTGAAACCATCATCAAAGCATTCCTCTAAGCATGAGCTTTAATTGCCCTTAAGACATCTCCTTGCAAAAATCATGAAAAACATCTCCTTTTGCATTGGCGCGGGCAGAAAGTTCAGCACTCGCGCCAATGGGGGAAATCCTGCAAAGAGGCCGCGCCAACTGGCTCTCTGTACCATAGCAGTAGTCGCGCCAGCCAATTTAAGGAGTGTTTTTTAAATAAAGATGGCGGAAGTTGTGTTTCAACCAACTCAGAAACCATTTCCTATCTTGAGTTGGGAGGTTTGGCTGCAGGAGTTCTATGGAAGGGAAGTGGTTTTGCCACCTCCCATGGAACCTTCCTTGTTGATAGGGCCAATCCCACAATAATAGGGATCCTAACTCCTTCCTTCCCCATCTATAAAAGCCTGCTCAATCCCATGGCAAGCTAGTCTGGAAGTGCCTAAGCTTTGAATCTCCATATTCCCAAGAGCCTTTGTGCTGTAAAGAGCCCTCTTTTTCCCTTAAGGCCGACTCAAGTAAGGAGACCATCGTCGAGAGACTCTGGAGAGGTTTTCCCTTTCCTTGGCGAGCTTTGCGAGACGTGAACGACTGGAGACCCATCCAAAGGAGACCACGACATCAGAACTTGGTTGTAATCTCTCTTCGTTTGTTATTTAATAGATGATTACGATTATGGTTCCACTCTGTTTTCCATCATGTTAATATGAGTAATATCCTTTCTGACTGATATTTAGTTACGTATGCCAGATTTTATGCTTGTATCTGTTCGTTTCTTCCATGTGCAGGTGTTCATCCGCGGAGATCGTGGAGGGATCGTGATCTGCCGAGGCTGAGGAATGGGGACGCTTCTTCTTTAGATCATAACATTGGATTCTAGGTAGGCTTCTATCTTAGTCTTTTCATTCGTAACTAGGAACTTGCGTCGTAACATTGTTTGATTGTTGCTAGACCCCTGCTGGGCTAGGAGGGATCGCCTCTGTCCGCAGAGGGGATTTACCTCCTCAACAATTTGGCGACTCCACTGGGGATCGTCCAGATTTCACTGTCTTGTTTATGTTGTCTCGCTTTGATTGTTTTATGGTTTTCCTTGCTTGATCAGCCTTCTGGATTGGGTTCTTTTTCCTGTTTTTGCTTCTTGGTTTGCTTAATTTGCATTGATCTACTTCTGGAGTAGTTTTTTTTTTATTTTTGCTGAGAAACTCGACTGGCGCGATTTTTAACCCGACAGTCGCGCCAATTGGCGCATGTTGCTTTTGTTTAGCCCGCGCCAATTGCTTTCTGGCGCCAGTTTCCTTCTTACAGTCGCGCCACTACTGTAAGATTTTTGAGTTTCCTCATTTTTGAACTCTCTGGGTTTGGTCAGTGTTTTTCTTCTTGATTTTCCGACTGCCTGAGTGTGTTGGAGTCCTGTTTGACTGGGAATTCACCTCTTTCCTTTGGTTGTTTGCTTTTATCTATCGATTTCACGTTTCAAGCCCTAGGGCATCTAGTGGCTTAGTGTATCGAGCCCTCCTTGGGAGTTTTGGTGTTTTGGTTGCCCTGTCAACTGTCTGATTGATTCTCCACATCCTCTTAGTAGTTGTTGATTGTTTTATTGTGTTTTTGGGTGATTGTTCATCCCTTCATTTCAAATTCGTTTGATCTTGCTTTGGACCTAGATCACACGGTCCATTGGAAGCTTTTGAGTCTTTTCTCTGTTTTGAGAGACTTTGGTCGGTTTGGGATTTGATTGCTTGTCTTGTTGAGTGAAATTTGTTTGTTTTGCTCTCTCGAATATCGTTTCTCAAATTGTTCCGTTTGTTTTCAAGTTTGTTTAGTGCACATTAGCTATTAAACATTTGAAAATAAATAAAAAAATACATCTCTTTTGCTTTTGTTGAATTAGTGCAAATTGTAATCTTTTCACTTTTGCTAGTGTTTAGTGATTTGAATGAAAAGTTTTCAATTTCATTAGTTGCATTAGAGATCTCATTGCTTGTCTTCCGTTCATTTCGTTTGTTTAAAAGCTCTCAACTCTTCTCTAATTAGTTTTCATCGAACGAAATGTTGGACTGTGGCATATAGCTTTGCATTTAGGAGTCTTTTGAGACACTACATACGATAGGGCCTGAAAATTGAAACTTAATTGAAGATCAACTGTAAAATTTATTCAATTAACCTAAGGCAGCATTGGAACTTAACGAAACATATTTAGAAAGTCTAGGCTAGAGACGTGTTCCGGCGTCGTTAAACCTAGCAGCTGTCGTTCGCCTGTTGGCTTTAGACACCGCTAGTACGGACTTGTGCTCCCCGTACCGTCGCGTATATAAAGGGAGACCCCTATAGGTTTTCAATCCTTTATCCACAGGAAGCCGAGTCTGCCGCCCTATACCCGTGATACACCGAACACAGCATTCGGGGAGACTACCTACACGTACGGAAAGTCCTTGGTCGATTTCTGTTTCATTATTGAAACCAAGGTGTATATTGCAGTTCACGGATATTTGGTACACCCTTTGTGCCTAGTATTTCCTGAGCAGTCATTTGGTCTTTTCTGACTCCCTAAACTTGAAAATACCGTCAAGCGCTTGTCCTTTCACGCTTGTGTCAAATCTGAAAGAGATAGAGTCATATTTTTATCGTTTCTCGACTCTTAAAACATGAAACGGTAGAATTTCTTACTTTCCAATGTGGTAAAATTAATCCCCCATGATTACACGCCCGCTTAGATATTTCTTGTTGACCGTTTTATCGTGTGCCCTTAACTCGTTTTTCGGACCGTGTATGGTTTTGAGTGTTGATGGCAACTTTTTCAGAGTTTACCAACCAAGGAATCCCCTCAGAAGGGAATCCTGGTCATTTTCCTCCTTTTGGAAATGTTGGGGCTCCTTATATGGCGATGTTGTCCCTTCCTGGGCTAACTGTCGGGTTGCCTGTTTGGTTGTTATCAACCTCTGTTGTCCCAAATAACTCCACTACTGTTCAATCAGTTCCTCCACCGGAACAACACCATGTTGATTCCAAGGTGGACCTCTCCCCTTCTTCGCCCGTTTCTGAGTCCTCCTCCTCCTCTTCGCCTGGTGAAAGTCTGGATTCGAGTAACCAGGTGGCTAAGAAGAAGAAGAAGAAGACAAAGAAGAAGAAGTCTAAAAAGCGAGAGGCTAAAAGTGCAGCTACTGCTTCTGAGAAATCTCCTCTTGATAGGCCCTCCGACCCTCCGCGGAAAGTCAAGTTCCCGTGCATGTTGTGCATGGGAGACCATCTGCTTCGAGACTGCCCTGGCATTACCAAGGTGCTTGAAGCATGGTCCAACGGTGGTCCACCATTGTCTTTGATTTCCGGGAGCGGGTTTGGGGGCACATCTTCGACTGGTGCTGATAAGGCTCCTAAGAAGCAGGGTAAGATCACCAATCCCTGTAAGTTGTGTGAAGGGCACCATGCTATTCACCTTTGTCCTTATATGGATGAAGCCAAGCGAGTCTTGGACAACCTGACTGTTTCTACACCATGCCTTCCAGCTGGTTATAATCGGCTTTCTTTGAGCACTCCACCAGTTGATCCTACGATTGGTCAAGAGTCATCCTTGATCAATCCTACTCCCTCGGAAGTTCAGATTCAAGAATCCGTCCCCAACCAACCATTGTTCGTGGGATCGGTTAAACTGGCTCCCTCCACAGTACACCAGGTCTTTTCCGTTGAGAGTGGATCTCACACCCCCCATGTCCTTCTGATTTCTTCAGATTCTTCGGACTTGGAGAAAGATTCTCCTGTCCCTGTGCTTCAAGAAGCTACTCCTCCGCCTCCCATGAGGGAGGCTCTGGAGGATATCCCTCCCACCTTCGAGATGGAGGTTATGGAGGATGCTCCTTCTTTCGTAACATCAGGGGAAGACCTTCGCATTTCGATGGTAGCCCCTCCGAGTAGTTTGGTCGCTTCCTTTGATTGGAACCGATTTGCAGGATTTCACCTTCCGTCTTATGTGCCTTTCGAGATCACAGTGCAGGCTCTTGGTCTGGTTGTACCCAGTACCATTATAGACGAAGGTGCCTCTGTTAGTATTCTATCCTCGACTACCTGGCAAGCTTTCGGTTCACCACTGCTTGTGCCTGTTACGCAGAATCTGTTGACTTTTAACAGAAGGATGAGTCAACCATTGGGGATCCTTCCAAGGTTACCAATTACTTTGGGAGGTAAAACCGTCCATATGGACGTGATGGTAGTTCCAGGCCCCTTGGATTTCAATCTGCTCCTGGGGCGCGATTACACCTATGCCATGGGAGCGCTCGTCTCCTCCCTTTTTCGTGTGGCCTATTTTCCGCATGAAGGATGGATCGTGACCATTGATCAGCTTTCGTTCTTTGGTCCTGATGTGGCAGCTGGCCCGCCATCATCCCTTCCTGGTTTTTATCCACCCGTTGTATCTGCCCCACCGCAGATCAATTATGTGGCTGCCTACCCCGTGCCTGTGCTCAGTGATGATGCCGTTGTGCATCAAGTGCTGGGGGAATTGGGTCCAGACTTCCAGGATGTTTTCCTTCCATCGGGAGGGGAACTCTTGGAAGCGATGACTTCTTGTTCATTATGATGAGGTTGTCGGAGCAGAGTTCCTTGTCTTGTGTCAAGCTCCTTAAAAAATGAAACAAGGTTGTCGGAGCACAGTTCGTTTTCTTGTGTCAAGCTCCTTAAAAAATGAAACAAGCTCTTCGGAGCAGAGTTCATTTTCTTGTGTCAAGCTCCTTAAAAAAATGAAACAAGGCTGTTGGAGCATGGTTCTTTTCCTTGTGTCAAGCTCCTTAAAAAATGAAACAAGGGTGTCCTGAGGATAGTTCTTTTTAATGTGTCAACCTCGTTAAAATAATGAAACACGTTTCCTGTTCAATTCGAGTCTTTGATAAGTTCTCGTAAAATCCTAGTCGAGTCTGTCTCTTGATCTCGTAACTTGAACCTTCACTCCCTCCATCTGTTTACTTAGGTGAATGGACTGAAGCTTGGGGGGCATGTACCTCGAATTGAGACACCATGTTGAGGGCATGCTTAACTGTTCAAGCATAGTTTATCTTTGTTTCAAGCTTGTGTAAAAATGAAACCAACTTCAAGCAAAGTTTTCTGATTTCAAGCTTGTGTAAAAATGAAACCTTTCCCATTTTACCTCTTGTGATTGCCATTTTATCAGCCTGTTTTGCCAGATGAGCCTTGGTTTTCTCACTCCATCGTCACTGTCTGCTTGGCCGATCATATGCCTTCACTTGGTTGTTTCACCTGTTCCTGAGGAACCGCTGCGATGAGTGGTTTTGTTAGCCAGCCTCTTAACCTTTACTTGTTCTGAGCAGTTCCACCATTACCGGAACCAGTTGCTACCCTTTATACCACTCGTTCCACCAAGAGGAGTCATCTTTCAGCTCTTTTCTGACTCTCTAAACATGAAAAGATTGCCGAGGCCCTTGTCGTTTCGATCTCGTAAAAATGGACACGAATTGACATCCACCCAGTATAAGTTTAACCCTTTTTCGGGCTGGGATGGATTGATTACGAAAAAGGAATACCCTAGCCTATTGCGACTAGGAGGTTTTCTCGGATATTGTTTTCTACCTTTTCGGATCTGAGGAACTATTTACGAAAGGGATGCAGCAGGTTTACTTTTCCTTCTTTCAGACTCTAAACATGAAAAGACGCCGAGTTCTTCCTTTGTCAGACTCGTTAAACCCTGATGACATCGGATCTAGTCGAAATGACGTTCTCCGAGTTCCTCCTTCCTAGGACTCGTTAAATGCACTAAGATGGATTCGCCCGAAGGGCGGACTTATAATACAAGCATATGCTATCCCCCTTCAAGCTTGTTATAAAAATAATTGGGGTACTCGGCCAAAAATAAATGGTGGGGAATGGAACCATCAAGCCGCTGTCATCTACAAGATGTCGCCGAACATGGCACTATCGACTGTGTCGTTGGGGACATCTCATCTCGCTTCTTCACTTTGTTCGCGGGTTTGGATAACTTTTGACCTCTCATCCACATTACCGCCACCATGACCCGACCGTCTGGACGCCACACGCTGTTCACCGCCGTGCCGTTTATATGTTCAAGAGAAGTTGACCTCTGCAAATATCAACCTTCCTCTGTTTCTCGTACGATCTTGATTCAAAACAAAACATCATGTTACTCTGTCTCGTGTCGATGATGTGGGAAACATTATGGCCCACCTTCGATCAAGGTCACTTCCTGTCGACTTCAGCTCATTATCCAGGAAGTTGGTCTAGAGACTCCCTATGGTACCTTGGAGCCTGCATGCCTTAATGGCAGGTTCGTCGCATTCGACGTGAGGTTTTCATCATTGGCCTCCGATCGAGTGATTCTGCGGGTGTTCGACGTCAACTCACTTATTCACACGCCGTAGATTGTACCTGCAGTACCTTGAGGACCATTGTCATTATTGGTGGTTTCTCTCGCGTCTGTTAACAACTTTCATGATTGGCTGGTAATCAGATGATGTTCTTGCATGTTCGACTTCAGCTCACATATTCGCATGCTTGAACTTGTACTTTGTTTGGGTCGAGATGGAGTGCAAGACCCTGGATTGTGTCTGTTGTAATCCAGGCTGCGATTGTGGATTATTATCATTATGTACATGACTCATTGATTGGATGGCTGCGACCATACCTGAGTCTATTTGTTTGATCCTAGTTGGATGGCTGCGCCCATACCCTGGATCCAGATTATAGCATACTCTGTTTCAGATGGCTGCGCCCATACCACATATACATCATGTACTTGAGATATCAGTTGTATCTTTCTGCGCAGGTTTTCCGACAGCGAGCCTTCGGTTGAACATGTTCTCGTAAAGCATTTCACCCCTCTCTCTCTCGGGCCTCATACTTTAGGGGGCATCTGTTACACAGTAATTTGTCACCGTCCCTACCATTCCCCGTCCCGCACAATGGAGGACCCATTTTGTGACCTGTGAACATTGTCATGCCTTGAAACCATCATCAAAGCATTCCTCTAAGCATGAGCTATAATTGCCCTTAAGACATCTCCTTGCAAAAATCATGAAAAACACCTCTTTTTTGCATTGGCGCGGTCAGACAGTTCAGTACTCGCGCCAATGGGGGAAATCCTGCAAAGAGGCCGCGCCACCTGGCGCTCTGTCCCAGAGCAGTGGTCGCGCCAGCCAATTTAAGGAGTGTTTTTTAAATAAAGATGGCGGAAGTTGAGTTTCAACAAACTCAGAACCATTACCTATCTTGAGTTGGGAGGTTTGGCTGCGGGAGTTCTATGGAAGGGAAGTGGTTTTGCCACCTCCCATGGAACCTTCCTTGTTGATAGGGCCAATCCCACAATAATAGGGATCCAAACTCCCTCCTTCCCCATCTATAAAAGCCTGCTCAATTCCATGGCAAGCTAGTCTTGAAGTGCCTAAGCTTTGAATCTCCAAATTCCCAAGAGCCTTTTTTTCTGTAAGAGCACTCTTCCTTCCCTTAAGGCTGACTCAAGTAAGGAGACCATCGTCGAGAGACTCAGGAGAGGTTTGCCCTTTCCCTGGCGAGCTTTGCGAGACGTGAACGACTGGAGACCCATCCGAAGGAGACCGCGACGTCAGAACTTGGTTGTAATCTCTCTTCGTTTGTTATTTAATAGATGATTACGATTATGGTTCCACTTTGTTTTCCATCATGTTAATATGAGTAATATCCTTTCTGACTGATATTTAGTTACGTATGCCGGATTTTATGCTTGTATCTGTTCGTTTCTTCCATGTGCAGGTGTTCATCCGCGGAGATCGTGGAGGGATCGTGATCTGCCGAGGCTGAGGAACGGGGACGCTTCTTCTTCAGATCATAGCATTGGATTCCAGGTAGGCTTCTATCTTAGTCTTTTCATTCATAACTAGGAACTTGCGTCGTAACATTGTTTGATTGTTGCTAGACCCCTGCTGGGCTAGTAGGGATCGCCTCTGTCCGCAGAGGGGATTTACCTCCTCAACATAGTGTCAAAGAATTTTTAGAAGCACTAGAAAAAGTCGTCCCAGAGGAACGAAGATTATGGGTGCTAGACTTGCCTATGTGCGCAACTCCAGCACGGTGGTAGGAAACAGACAAGGGAACTTTTGAGGAATAGAAGGAATGTAGAAATATGATGATTTTGTGCTTTTAACCTTTAGCCACGCCACCCATTGAATTATTCTATGGCCGTGGAGATCTGCGCAAGCACCTGGCCATGTGGATGGAGGTATGGGATGAGAATACATGGAATGAATGGGTTCATAGGTTTGTCCACTCGTTAGGACCAGTCCCCATGACCTGGTATCTGGAATTTTAGTTACACCGAGGCACTCGAGACTGGTATACAATGACTGAATACTTCCTAGCAACCTTTGGCTCTTTGGGAGGCTTATAAAAATTGGATGTGGCACTGCAAGACATAGATGCGTTGGTCTTTGATGAATCTCGACCCCACATGGAGTGCGCTGCATTGGCCTGTGATGTGAAGATGCAGGACATAGTCAACTGCCGAAATATGTCAATTGAGGACAACAAAGATGATCCAAGGAATAATATCCCTGAATGAGAAGGTGAGCGCGCAGTGGCAGGACCAACGTTAAGCATGGTGGACGTGACTAAACCTCTGAAATTGAAGGAAGTCAACATTGGAACAAGCGAGTAGCCAAAGTTGGCCAAGATTGGGGACTACTGGGATGATGATACGGTAGGCGAGATTGTAGAGATGCTGATGAAATATCAGGATTTGTTCCCTACAAAATTCTTGAAGCTAAAGGGCATTGTGGGGGACTTAGGTGTCATGAAAATCACATTAAAGCCTGATGCACATCCTGTCAAGAAACACTCGTATCGATTAAAACCCAAATATAAACAGATGGTAAAGGAGGAGTTAGAAAATATGGTGGCTACGGATATATTTGAGTCGGTGGAGCAGTCCGATTGGGTCAGACCGATGGTGGTTCAGGAGAAAAAGACAAGGGGATAAATCCGGATTTGTGTCGATCTACGCAAGTTGAATGATGCCTGTGTACATGACCCCTTCCCTACTTCGTTTTCCAATGAAATTATGGATAATGTGGGAGGGAAAGAAGTTTATTTGTTCACAGATGGGTTCTCAGGTTATCATCAAATCCACATTGCGCCATAGGACCGCAACAAGACCACCTTCGTGACTGGATGGGGTTCTTTTCAATATACTATCATGCCATTTGGATTTAAAAATGCACCTGCAATCTTCTCATGTGTGGTCGTGGCTGTATTGAAGGAATTCATGCATAAATTATTGGAAGTCTACTTTGATGACTCGATAATATTTGGATTGGTAAAGAACCATGTATCAAATCTGCGCATGATGCTGGATGCCTGTCGGAAGCAATAGATTCTCTCAATCTTAAGAAATGCATATTTTGCGTACCTTTTGGGATTCTACTAGGGCATATAGTATGTTAGCAAGGATTGATGGTGGACCCAGCCAAGATCACAGTGATCATTAACTTATAAGTCCCTTCCACTGAGAAACAATTGCGCTCCATCCTAGGACATACTTGTTATTACAGGAAGTTTATCCAGGGATATGCTCTGATCACTACGTCGATGTTATTTTGGGATGATGAGTGTCAGAAGAGCTTTGAGTTGCTAAAAGAGAAAATGGTCACTGCGCCCATTTTTATATTTCCATATTGGTCTAAGGTTTTCCACGTGCATGTGGATGCATCTGGCATAGTGTTGAGATTCAACAAGATGATGATCCTGGTAGTAGTTGTTGCTGGAATGACAGGGCAGCAAAGTTTTCGACCCAAGCAATATTCTATCTGGCCAGAGTCAAAGAGATCACCACCCCGGAAAGAACACTGAGCGCCGACAAAGTAATGCCATCCAGAGCCTCAGGGGAATCGAACCGAGTCATAGTCTAAGCTTTCAATCGAAGATATGAAGTCCCGATTGGCTCTTATCCATTTCTTGTAAGGAAGGCGTAATAGAGTGAATTCGATGCAGCGTTGATATTCTTGTTCTTTTGTTTGAATGCTCTCTGCCTTTTTATTTATTGACACAGTTTGTTATTTGTTGTATTGTTTAAAAATTGTTTGGTTCTGTTTTGTTGTTGTTGGTTGGATTTTTTATTGTAAAATTTTTTTATGAAATATGTTGTTGTTTTTGTGTTTCATTTTTTTTTAATGTTTTGTTTATTGTAAAAAGAAAAATTATATTAAAAATAAAGCACCTATATAAAAAAATGCTATATTTTTTAAAAAGATTTAATAATAATAATTATATGATATATATTATTATTATGTGGAATTTTTTTATTTATTTTTTATTTTATTTTTTTAAATTTTTTTTTTTTTTTTTTATAATAATAATAAATATATGATATACATATTATTATTATTTTGTGGGAAATTTTTTAAAATTAAAAAGAAAAACTAATTTTTTTATCACAAAATTTTTATTGTCATTTTCTAGCAAGAGTATTTTTATTTGAACGAAATCAACAGATTTTCTGATCTTCCTGATCGCACGAAGCGCAGGAAGAGAGCATACTCATCACTTGATTTGTTTTTATTTACGCAGGGGGGTGTTTTTGAAATGACGAAATTTAAAACTAGCTAAACATTAAAACATCAGAAAATTCAAACTTAAACTCCTTTGTGAAGATCCTGCTGTCACCAGGGTTCACAAATTATTTTTTCTAAAGAAAAATGCTATTACTAGATTAAATTTCTAATGCCTAATCGCTTAGCACCATCCCCGGCAACGGCGCCAAAATGTTGGGCAATTTATTTGAACAAATTGCTGCATTAAATTATCGACCAGGGAAACTCGTGAGCTTGTGATGGACGGCGCCAAAATGTTGGGCAATTTATTTGAACAAATTGCTGCATTAAATTATCGACCAGAGAAACTCGTGAGCTTGTGATGGTGCCAGCAATATATATGCAGGAGTAGGCAACTAACTCTATGTCTAACTAAATTGTTTATGATTCAATATAATATGCAAGGGAAGTTCTCAGATAAGCAGGCTCCTAACTTAGGAGGTCCTGGTTGTCCTTCCCTACAGTATCATAGAGAAATCATTCATAAAACCAGAAACTTGAAATAAAGACAAGGCTATTCAAAAGCCGAAAGTAATATATTCTATAACTCTAACTCAATTAGTTTAAAAAGAGGAATAATATTGAAATGGTTCTTGACTCAAGAAATCCACTTTCACCTCAATTACCACTTAATGAATCAGAGTTTAAAACCAAGAACTTAAGATGGATAAATTATTAATGAAAGAAGCTCTTAACTTAAGAGACATGTAAAGTATTCCATTATAATTCATTCATCAATCACACACAAATCCTTAAACATCTAAGCAATGAAATGAAACAAAATCTAATATGAAATAAAAATTTTCTCTCATCCTTTTAGAGTGAGCTCAATTCTCTTAAGAACAAGACAAATTATTCCATATACTACATTAAGGAAACTTATATCTAAAACTACATAAATTCCAAAAATTCATATTCTACATTAACACAATTTACATCTAAAACTACATAATGGAAATATATGAAAAATGAAGCTTTATTCTATTCCATCATTAATTGGATACAATGCTCTAAGAGTCCTCTCCTTGGAATGGAGGAGGTACTCCTATTTATACAATGAGATGAGATAACAAACTCATAATGATGATCCACTAATCTCTCTTTTAGTTCCATACATTTCTCAACCATCGTAGACACATAACCCTATCCTCCATGATCTCCTCCATGATCTTTTCCATGAGGCTTGTCTTATCAAATTCGAATTTGATCATTCAAGGCCACATAAAGATGCCCTGGAAGCTTCCTTTGAGCCTACACATGTCAACAAACTCATGCTAATTGTTAGGTATAAGTATAAGCATATTATTTTCTAATTTTTAGCCATAAATTCACTTTAAAATGTTAAGAATTAATAAACTTTGGAAAAACATAGTTATGACCCAATAATGAAGTGAATGTAATGATATGGAGGTGGAATGGAGGTGACATGAAGGTAAAATGTGAAGAGATTGATGAATAATGGAGTGAAAATAGGGACTATTTTGAGGCCCAACATACCCCCAAACTGAAGGTATTGCATGTCCTCATGCAATCTATTACATTACTTTTTGGTACTTGAGCTTTGGCTTAAACTCTGCATGAGATCATTTACTTAACTTTTGCAAAGCGTTATTTTGATGAACTACAACTTGGTTGGTTCTTGTGTTTCAACCATATTTTGTTTGTTGCGTTCATTGTATGATCTTTGCATAATGATAATGTGCTTTTTATGGCAAAGTATTTTTGTTGGAATGCATCATGGTTGGTTCTTGTGTAACAACCATGATTCTATTGGCATCCAATTAACTTTTAAATACTTTAGACAAAGCCATTTGTATGCTCATGTAATAGTAAATATATTTTGAAGGTAAGTGGGTTTAGAATGTGATATATACCTGTGGATATGAATGTGACAAAGCATGTATGTAAATGTATCCTTCCCATTAAACGGATGGCTTTGGCAATGAAAGGAAAGGAAGTGAAGTTTTTTTTTCCAAAAATTATTATTCTAACATTTCAAGGAATTTAATGGTTAAAAGTTAGAAAATAGCATACCTTAACTTACCCTTCCAAAAATAGGTGAGAGTCGTGCATGTGTGACTGCAAACTGTTGTGAAAATGGTGGATGAAAGATGGATCTGTATTGTCGTATCAGCTGCTGGATCCGCTGCTACTAGATGAAAAATATGAGGAGTCTGCTGAACATGACTAAAAGTTGTATCTGCTGCTGGATGATGAATCCGATGAGTTTGCTGAATATGGCTGAAAATCTATAAGGCTTGGAAGATATACAAAATATATAAGTTACATTTTCCTCCCCCCAGCCTTATTTATTGACTTGTCCTCAAGTCATGACAAACTGAAAAACAATGAAAGAAAGTCTGCTTCATCTGCTACAAAATATAGGTCTTCAAGTCTTCAACGCTCGATGGCACAAATCTTACTATGTGATTAAATGTGCTGGTGTCGAACATAGTAAGAAGTTGTTGACTTAGTGGCCATTAATGAATGCCACTAGCCAACACGAGAGCTCCCACCATTGATTCCAATGGGAGTCAAGATGCCTAACACATCTTTGTAGGTACGAATAAGTTTGTTGTGGTCGAGTCACCTACAAGATCCAACAAACAAGGGATATTAATGTACTCCCATTTTTCATTGGCAAGAGTACTTGCCATTAAGGCATGCAAGCCTCTAGGTGTTTTTCAATGATACTTAGACTCTAGGACTTTGACTCAAGCAGGGTTTTATTGGCGGAAATGAAAAAAATGGTATGAAAATGGAAATGGAAATGTAAAATGGCAAGAAGTTTGTAAGTAAACTTCTTAGCTTTTATTGATGTGTTAGGAATATATGAATGGAAATGCATGGTGAATGAATAAGAACTCTTGCTGTAAAAAAATGGACATGGAAATGGTATGCTTTATAGTTTGACAATTGGTGGAATTCAAAATCTTTTGCAAAAAGGGAGGTGGAATGGGTGGAAGATAATGTGGCTAGGGGATGGATTTGAGTTCAGAATTTTTCATGAATTTAGTCTTTGGAAGACTAATTGTCGTCACAATGTAGTCTCCGTAATGACGTTTGTCGCCCCGTAACCTCGTAAAAAACTTGCGTAAAGAAACATAAGTGTGTTCAAGAAGGAATGGCCAAATTTCTTCCATGATTCTTACTAAAAATTTTATACCAAATAAAACAAATTAAGGACAATCAAAGGTGTTGAAATTGACTTAATCATGACATTAAAATCAATCCATTCTTAAAAATAACCATGAAAAAAAATAATACCCTCGTCGTATAACTCATGAAATGTGCTTCGCAAGGTTCTTGTTCAGAAAAGTATACAAGAACCATGTGATGAGTTTATACCATCTTGATGCTATCGAAATAGAATTGAATCCTCCAATTGATTTTTAAAATTTGTTTCCAAGTGTCCATTATTTATTTTCAAATCAAGGCATTTTGTGAAAAGTGTGTTTATTTTTTTATTTTTTATTTTTCCCTTGTACCAACTGTTGCGGTTTCATCCAATTCCATTATTCTCTCAATATGCATATCACCAAAGTTTTTTTTTTTTTTTTTTTATGCCAATGTTCTTCACTTTATAAAATGCCAATTTCGCCCCTCAAATCCTTCAAAACAACCACAAAACACATAACAAAATTTTTTATTTTTATTTTTATTTATTTTTTAATGATAACAAACATAATATCATATCTAGTATAAAACAACATAAGAAATATAAAATACATAGCAATCATAACAATTATATACAACAATATAACAAATAATATGAAATTATAACTATTAATTAATGGAATTATAATAACATATTAATATATTAATATAATTAATACAATTACTATATTAATACAATTTTTATAACAAACATTAATTAATAATTAAATAAATATAACAAAACAAACATATATAACAATAATAATAAAAAAAATAATAACAAACTACAACTATAACAATTAATACAATTATATCAATATATAATATATTAATATAATTAATATATTAATACATTAATATATTAATACAAATATAACAAATATTAAATAACAATTACAAACATTAAATAACAAACATAACAAATTATATACAAGAAATTAATTAATGCAATTATAATAATATATTAATTAATATAATTAATATATTACTACAATTTTTATAACAAACATTAATTAATAATTAAATAACATAACGAATTACAATTAAAATATAACAAATAATATCAAATTACAATTATATTAATATATATTAATATAATTATAACAAACATTATCTGTAATAACAAATTAGCACTAAAAATATACATCTAAATCAAAACAGATCAAAAATAAATAAATACAAATCAAAACAAAAACACAAAGCATGTGAAATAGCGGCTTATTTTCTGCAATAGCTCCATATCTATGTGTTTGTATTCGTTGTCATTGGCTGGAACGTTCCTTTAAAGTGATAGATCTTTCAAGCATTGAACATTTTTAGGAAATGGAACAGCACCTAACAAAACTGATCAATCTCATCTCACCATCGAAATTCCGATTCAAACTTGTTCCGAACAAAATGTTTGGTTATCCTGTATGCGTCCCCGGTATCAACTGCAATCTGCTCGAGTCTCAAACAGTGGTATTTTGCCAGAGAAAGAAGCCAGTAGTTGTTGCTGGAATGACAGGGCAGCAAAGTTTTCGACCCAAGCAATATTCTATCTGGCCAGAGTCAAAGAGATCACCACCCCGGAAAGAACACTGAGCGCCGACAAAGTAATGCCATCCAGAGCCTCAGGGGAATCGAACCGAGTCATAGTCTAAGCTTTCAATCGAAGATATGAAGTCCCGATTGGCTCTTATCCATTTCTTGTAAGGAAGGCGTAATAGAGTGAATTCGATGCAGCGTTGATATTCTTGTTCTTTTGTTTGAATGCTCTCTGCCTTTTTATTTATTGACACAGTTTGTTATTTGTTGTATTGTTTAAAAATTGTTTGGTTCTGTTTTGTTGTTGTTGGTTGGATTTTTTATTGTAAATTTTTTTTATGAAATATGTTGTTGTTTTTGTGTTTCATTTTTTTTTAATGTTTTGTTTATTGTAAAAAGAAAAATTATATTAAAAAAAATGAAATGTAACCTATATAAAAAAAATGCTATATTTTTTTTTAAAAAGATTTTTTAATAATAATAATATATATGATATATATTATTATTATGTGGAATTTTTTTTTTTTTTTTTTTTTTTTTTAAATTTTTTTTTTTTTATAATAATAATATATATATGATATACATATTATTATTATTTTGTGGGAAATTTTTTAAAATTAAAAGAAAAACTAATTTTTTTATCACAAAATTCTTTATTGTCATTTTCTAGCAAGAGTATTTTTATTTGAACAAAATCAACAGATTTTCTGATCTTCCTGATCGCACGAAGCGCAGGAAGAGAGCATACTCATCGCTTGATTTTTTTTATTTATGCAGGGGGGGTGTTTTTGAAATGACAAAATTTAAAACTAGCTAAACATTAAAACATCAGAAAATTCAAACTTAAACTCCTTTGTGAAGATCCTACTGTCACCAGGGTTCACAAATTATTTTGTCTAAAGAAAAATGCTAGTACTAAATTAAATTTCTAATGCCTAACTCTTTACACCATCACCCCAAGAACGCTTTTCAAAAATGTTGGGCAATCCTTTTGAACAAATTGTCGCATTAAATTATCGACCAGTGAGAAACTCGTGAGTCATGGATGGTGCCAGCAATATATATGCAGGAGTAGGCAACTAACTCTATGTCTAACTAAATTGTTTATGATTCAATATAATATGCAAGGGAAGTTCTCGGATAAGCAGGCTCCTAACTTAGGAGGTCCTGGTTGTCCTTCCCTACAGTATCATAGAGAAATCATTCATAAAACCAGAAACTTGAAATAAAGACAAGGCTATTCAAAAGCTGAAAGTAATATATTCTATAACTCTAACTCAATTCGTTTAAAAAGAGGAATAATATTGAAATGGTTCTTGACTCAAGAAATCCACTTTCACCTCAATTACCACTTAATGAATCAGAGATTAAAACCAAGAACTTAAGATGGAAAAATTATTAATGAAAGAAGCTCTTAACTTAAGAGACATGTAAAGTATTCCATTATAATTCATTCATCAATCACACACAAATCCTTAAACATCTAAGCAATGAAATGAAACAAAATCTAATATGAAATAAAATGTTTCCCTCATCCTTTTAGAGTAGCTCAATTCTCTTAAGAACAAGACAAATTATTCCATATACTACATTAAGGAAACTTATATCTAAAACTACAGAAATTCCATAAACACAATTTACATCTAAAACTACATAATGGAAATATATGAAAAATGAAGCTTTATTCTATTCCATCATCAATTGGATACAATGCTCTAAGATTCCTTCCCTTGGAATGGAGGAGGTACTCCTATTTATACAATGAGAGGAGTAACAAACTCATAATGATCATCCACTAATATCTCTAACCATCTAGACACATAACCCTATCCTCCATGATTTCCTCCATGATCTTTTCCATGAGGTTTATCTTCTTAACTTCGAATTTGATCATCCAAGGCCACATAAAGGTGTCTTGGAAGCTTCCTTTGAGCCTACACATGTCATCAAACTCATGCTAATTGTTAGGCATAAGTATAAGCATATTATTTTCTAAGTTTTAGCCATAAATTCACTTTAAAATGTTAAGAGTTAATAAACTTTGGAAAAACATAGTTATGACCCAATAATGAAGTGAATGTAATGATATGGAGGTGGAATGGAGGTGACATGAAGGTAAAATGTGAAGATATTGATGAATAATGGAGTGAAAATAGGGACTATTTTGAGGCCCAACAGTCTGAAGAAAAACTTGGCCTCAGTCGCGATGTTGGAGGACAGAGGCTATGGCGTTGTTTTCAGTGATGGAAAATCTTTCGTGCGACATAAAAAAATGGGTCAAGCTAAGAGGATAGGGATTCGAGTCAAGAATATATACAAGTTGGAGGTAGATGTCTGCGTTACCATTGTTTGGTCTCAATCTAGTCTCCTAAACTGAGCTCATTTAATTGTCAACCAGGATTTGTAAACTGCTGAAGTGAAGTGTACCATATGTACCTAGGTGCTTGTTTCCTAATGCGTTGTATGTAGTGTTTTGTAATGTTTTTGGTCTTTTGTGATGATTTATGATGTTTTTGGTCTTTTGATGATTTTTATGTTCACTACGGAAATGTTTAGAAAACTAATGGAAAGGAGTTGGTGGTCAAAAACAGAGTTAAGCCTAATGTATGGAATGGCAAATGCAATTGGAAACACTGAAGCAGAATCTAAACTATGACTAAGATAAAAGAAAAAGCTTGATAATGACTTTTTAGGCAAATGACACAAACTAAACTTGAGAAATGATCACTAAATATGCAAATCCTCTAACTAAACAGTTAAACACTAATGATGCAACATTTTGTTCTAAGCTCTTCTATTCTATGACTAATTCCTAGTTCTATTCTGCAATTTAATTGAATGTCACAGAACCTTTACTCAAAGAGTTATTGGTTTCTTTTTCAAAGTAGTTCTTTTGAGGAAGAGCTCTGTTTATAAAATGATGAGGAAATTACAGAGATACTTCAGACCTTATAGTGATGTTGTCTTCTGTTCATATGGCTATGGATCATTTGTAGATTTTAGAACAAAAAATATGTTTGTGAATAATGAAGGCTGTTTTGTTAATCCTAATAACTGAAATAATCTATTGTGCAATGGATGACAATTTGAATATGAAGTGCAAGTGCAATGAGTTAATCTAAGAATGAACCTAAGATGCCACTAATCTAGAACAATGTTGAACTATAAGTCATCATCAAAATTGAAACAAAGTAACTGAACATGAGTTAAATGCAATGAAACTCCGGAGCATTCTAACTATGCTAACATGCATTATTCTATGAAGTTACACAATCTGTTTGTTCATCATTAGTGATATTTTGGAAGAGTTCCTTCTTTTGGAAGAGATAGAACAATTCTGATTGTGTAATTGGGTGCAATTGTAAGCAAATAGATTGAAAGCAAATGAAAAACTAAGATATCATATCCATACCCTACTCGTCATTATGATGTCTTGGGCAAGCGTTTAAGAGCAAGAACAGAGATGATACTTAGTACAACACACAACTAAATCATTCATTATCACGGTCATGTCTTGAACTTCTTAAGAATTTCTTGGAAGAGTTTCTTCTTGTGGAAGAGTGATTAGAACAAGTGTAATTGTGATAGTGAATAGCAAAAACTACAACTAAATCCTACAGTACTATAGCTATTCATCATTCATCATTATAATCTGTTGGGAGAGTGTCTTCTTGTGGAAGAGCTAGAATGAATATAACTACAGTAGCTAGTTAAAACAACTATAAATTCAAGTCCTAATCCTACAATACTATAGTCATTCAACATTCATCATTTTAATCTGTTGGAAGAGTGTCTTCTTGTGGAAGAGCTAGAATGAATACGACTACAGTAGCTAAAAAACAACTACCAATTCAAATGCAAAACGTAAAGGCAGCTAGGAAAACTTATCTAATTTACGCAAAATAAATCCGTGCAAGAGGCAGGGGCCCTCTACCACTTGACGGCATTCAACTTCAAATTAAATCACGCCTTCAAAATAACTTTGTCTGCTCCATTAAAGATGAAATAGTCTGAACATAACACTCTGCGTCTTCAGGAATGTAACACAGAGTTTAAACAAAATCTAGCAGCAAATCTAACATAAAATCTCTCTCATAGCTCTCGGTCTCCCAAGAGTTTATAAAGCAAATGTACATAACAATAATTGTAATAATTCAGGAACACTGTCTTTCCTTATCCGAATCATGTTAGGACTCTTTGAAGTGGCTGCGTGAAGAAGAAAAGACATCTGGACTGAGACAGTCCTAATAGAAGTCTTCCTTCATAAATGTGTTCCCCACGTTCAAAACCATACCCATAATTCATTTCTTCCTCCATGATGAGCAACGAACCATGTAGACATGACGTGGATCATGCTCATATGCGGTTTTTCTCAAGAGGCCACCTGGAACATACTCAAACATGAAGGCAGCTGCAGAATCACCGGTTAGCTACGGAATGTCTGCATTCTGCAGCTAGTTCTGGTCAAAATGCTTTATAATGGAAAAAATCACAAAATTCAACAAGTCAGTCATGTAAATCATTCTAGAAGTAATTTTAACTATATTCATTGATCAATTGGGTCTAAGATAGAAATGGAAAAGGGAAAATGAGGTAAAATGAGGTGAAGGAAAGCACAATTTTGAGGCTCAACATACCCCCACTGTTGTCTCTTTGCATGTCCTCATGCAAATTATCCTATGAATTCAGAGGCTTCTGCAAGGACATCTAATCCCCTTCTTCTCCTTTGTCTGGAAGCTAGAGGTCTTCTAGGTTTCCTGATAACAAGTTTGAACCTAAGGTTGGTGAGTGCCCCGATTAGCTTTTTGTTCCTTGTTTTCAACTTCTCATTGGTCTTCTCCACCTTGTCTATATGCAGGGATAAGGTTGAGTTCATATCAGTTTTGAGCTTGATTTGATCTTTGAGAATTTCATTTTCGTTTTTGATGTGTCTATTCAGCAATTCCAACTCATACCTATCCCTTCTTAATATATCTATTTCAGACAGTGGAGGACTGGGGGTTCTCTCTCTACTTTCTGAAGCTCTCCTCTCCAAAGTTTCCACATAGTCATAAATTTCTTGTTGAGCAGGGTCAACTTCAGGGGTTCCCTCATAAAAATCTTCTTCAACATCCTCTTCAATGGATGTTTCTTCATCTTCTATATTGATTACCCCTGTTTGCTTGATTAGTGTTTTCTTTAGTTTCCCCTTTAATCTGTGGCTTCTTCTAGGCTGAGAAGATCCCTCTCCTTTCTCCATGGCAGATTTCCTGATTACCTTTTCCTCCTTAAGTTGCCTCTTGATTTGAGTCAACTTCTCTAAAATGATTTCCTCACTGCTTTCTTGGACTGTTTCATCAATTTCAACTTCTGAAGCCCTCCATTTCCTACTTCTTCTTGTAGGCTGTGGTTCAGGTGATGGTTCTTTTGCTTCTTCAAAATGATTTCTTATTAAGAAATCATCCCATGTATCATTTGTTTTAGCTAGATGATGTTCAATCAAGATTTTTACGAAACCATGATGATACAGGGTTGTCTCTAAAAATTGAACCCTTCTTTGAACACAGGCAGCCATCTTTTTCAGACTTTGAAGTAAGAAATATGGTAGGTTTAAGTCTTCTCCCAGAAAATGCATCATTAGTCTAATGTGGTAGACATAAAATGTCCCATATCTACCCTCACATGTAATAAATTTTTGCAAAAGAAGTAGTATGTTTCTCCATTTGTTTTTCAACGCAGAACTGAGAATTCCTTTCTTAAATACACTGACATCCATACCTGGTGATTTTAAAATTTGTTTCCAGGAGTCATTATGGAATTCTCTATTTTTAAACCATCTCTCCCCAGTTCTGAGCAACCCTGTAGCCTCTGCAATGAAAACTTCAGTGACAGTAAACTTGACATCCCCCACTTCAACTTCGGTTCCTTGAAATGATCTTGCAAATGTTTTAGTGACTTCCTTATGGAAGCCATTAAATTTTTCCAAAAATTGAAGCCATCCTATTTGTTGTAACATTTCTTTGCATTATGGGTAGCCTTCTAAATATTTTGAACCCACTGGTTCGGTTCTTACAATTAAACCCATTATTGATTCTTCAATGTTCAAATAAACACTCTTCTACCCACAAAAACAATGACTTTCACCTTTGAATTGAAAGGACTTCAAGTTCTAAATGAAAATAGCTCCAAACTTCATAATGACATACCTCTGATTGATAATGACAAATGCCTTCAAAACCTCAGACTGATATGCTTCTGTTGACAATTGAACTTTGGAGTGATATGCCTCTGTTTGATAATGAAAGCAGTTTCAAATTTCGAGCTGATATGTCTCTGATAGACAGTGGCAAATGGCTGCAACACCTCTGTCTCTAGTAGCAAATGGTTTCAATTTTAACACCTCTGTCTTTTGGTAACAAAAGACTTCAAACTCCACACTGCTACAATTCTGTGTTTATAGTGAAAATGCTTCAAACTCAGTCCACAGTGATATTTTATCTGCCCACAGTGATATTTTATCTGCCCACGGGATCAAGTGGCTTCAAGTCCTCACACTGTTATACTTCCAAATTTACCCTTCTGCTCTGCTCTACGTTTACAATGCTCAATGCTATTCAAACTGATATCCTTTGGCTCTGCTCTCGGTGATAATAATATCTCCGTCTTCGGAATGGAATGCCGGCTACAGAATGAAGTTATGGCAGTGATCACGTAATGGAGTAGTGGAGTGAGGTGGAGGGAATGTATTAATGATTGAAGAGACGGCAGAGGATTTTACGACGGTAGAGGAAATCATCATTGAATGATTTGGTTAAGAGACGTGGAGAATTCAAACACCTCGGCCTTTTTAGCCGCTTAAATGCTATCGGATATGAAATTTGAAATGGAAGATTTTAGTCCAAAGTCTGTGGAGGGTTTATTGGTATTGATCAACAAAAATAATTAAAATAACCTTTTCGAACAATCCATAACTAAACTATGCTAAAATTTTATGAAATGCCATTATAATTTAAACTTGTTACCTCTGCCTTTCATTTGATTTTTGTAGTCTTTGTCTTCTCTGCTCATCTTTGGAAGAGTCTTCATAATTTTCTTGATGCTTTTGATTCATGGATACACTGGGTCACTTTGTTGCAATTATGATGTCTGCTGGTTGATGCCTTCAGGGTTTATAGCTGCGGAAAGACTGTCGGGCTGCAGAAAGGCTGATCAGCTGCAGAATGTCCACTGAGCTACAGAATGTTCCTGTAGAGCACTTTAATCATGAAAATGGAATGTTTTTGGAGTATGGGTGAAATGTTAAATGGTATGAATGAAAATGGATGATGGATTATGATATGTATGAAGTGGATAATGAAATGGAATGGATTCAGTTCATGAAATGGAATGAAGGAACATAAGAGCTGTACTGCAATTCATGACATATTTTATTCACTTACAGCAAGATATCAAATTTTGTATTTTGACATGAAAATGAGATGGATGGAAGATGGAATGAGATGAATGAAATGTGGAATGGAGTGAAATATGAATGATGGATGAGATGGAGTATGGATGAATAAGTGGATGGAGTGAAATGAAATGAATCATAAGCACTATGGAACTGAACTTATGATTTTTATAACAGCTGCTTATAAAAAAAAAATGGGAAAAGTTAGAGTGTCAGAGAGACTCTGATTTTCACCCTATCTTTTCTGTATAAAAATGCCAATCAATGATTGGTTTTCATGCTTATACCTTTATATATATATATATATATATATTTTTTTTTTAGAATAGAAATGCTTCAGAAAATTTAATCAAGTTGATGAAGAAGAGAGACTCTTCTTCATTAACTTCACATCATTGTCTTCTTGGAACTTCTTAATAAACTCTTCTCTTGAGAGTGGCTTGTGGTATAGCTTCAGTCTATGACCATTCACAAGAAAAGTGACCTCTTCTTCATCTATAGTTCTGATTTTCACTGCCCCATTATCAAAAATTCGAACAATTTCATATGGCCCAAGCCAATGTGTCTGAAATTTCCCTTGAAAATCCTTGAATTTTGAATCAAACAAGAGAGCCCAGTCACCCTCTTTGAATTTATTCTCCTTGATGTACTTGTCATACCATCTAGCCCTTTGCTGTTGGACTAGACTTTTTTTCTGAACTGCATCTTGTCTGATCTCATCCAATTCATTAATTTGCTCCAGTCTATGCTTTTGTGCCTCCGTTAGATCAAGTCCTAGCTGAACTGCCATCTTGAAGGTTTGAATTTGGAACTCTATGGGAAACAAAACTTGCTTTCCATAAACAAGCTCATAAGGAGTATGGCCTCTTGTGTTTCTCCATGTAGTTCTATAGGCCCACAAGGCTTCAGGAAGCCTATCTACCCAATCTCTTCTATGTAAATGAACAGTCTTTGTTAGGATTCCTTCAATGACCTTATTAGTAGATTCCACTTGACCATTTGCTTGTGGATGATAAGGAGTAGATGTTCTATGTCTGATTTTGTACTTCTCCATCATTTTCTCCACTAGCCTTGATGTAAATTGAGCTCCTTGATCCGTAACAATTTCCCTTGGGACACCAAAACGAGTAAAAATATCCTCAAAAAGAAAAGTAACTACAGATGATTCATTAGCAACAAGTAATGGTTTAGCTTCTACCCACTTAGTAACATAATCAGTGCAAACTAATATATATTTATTTTGCTTTGATGGAGGACTAATAGGTCCTAAAAAATCCAAAGCCCATTTTTCAAAAGGTTCAATGTGTACCTGAGGTTGTAATGGCATCTCACCTGAAGGAGAAGGTTTCCCTACCCTTTGGCAACTGTCACACCTTTTGACATACTCCCTTGCATCTTTAAACAAAGATGGCCAATAATATCCTAATTTAAGGATCTTATAGGCTGTCCTCTTATCCGCAAAGTGTCCGCCACAAGGTTCATCATGACATGCCTTGAGAATTTCAGGCATCTCATCTTCACGAACACACCTTCTAATAATCAAATCTGGACCTGTCTTGTACAACTCATTAGCGACCCATGAATATCTTGCACTATCATTAATGATTTTTATTTTATCCCTTGCATTCATGATTGAAGGAAATTTTCCTGAAACTAAATAATTGGCAATATCAGCAAACCATGGAGTTTGAGTAGAGATTGCAAAAAGATATTCATCAGGAAATTGATCTTCAACCGGAGTGTCATCTTTGATATTTTGAATTCTAGACAAGAAATCAGCCACAATGTTTTGTTTTCCAGGCCTATCTAGAATAGTAATGTTGAATTCTTGCAATAATAACAACCATCTTATAACTCTGCCATTAGTAATTGATTTATTCATTAAATATCTAATTGCAGAATGATCAGTGTGAACAAAAGTTTCATAGCCTGTTATATAGTGTCTAAACTTGTTAATGGCATGAACAACAACTAAAAACTCTTTTTCAGTTACAGTATAGTTTAACTCTGCAGGAGTCAAATTTTTACTGATATAATAGATGGCATAGGGAATTAAATCTTTCTGTCCCAATACTGCTCCCAGAGCTGTATCGGAAGCATCCGTCGAGATATGAAAAGGTAACTTCCAGTTAGGTCCCCTTAATATAGGTGCTTCAGAAATTTTGGTTTTCAGGGTTTCAAAAGCTAACTGGCAATCCGAAGTCCACTTAAATTCACAATCTTTGGTGAGTAATTTGAAGAGAGGAGATGCTATTTTGGTGAAGTTTTCTATAAATCTCCGATAATACCCTGTAAATCCTAGAAAACTTCTAACATCTCTTTGACAACTTGGAATGGATAGGTTAGAAATGACTTCAACTTTCGCCTCATCAACTCTAATCCCATCCCCCGAAATGTGGTGCCCTAAAACAATACCTTCAGTGAACATCATAAAACATTTTTCATGACTAAGTGAAAGGTTTGCTTCTTGACATCTTTTTAAGACTTTTTCCAAGTTTTCTAAAGCCTCTTCAAATGTGTCCCCATAAACTGTAAAATCATCCGTGTACACCTCTACACAGTCATGTATTAGATTAGAAAAAATTCCTAATACTGCCCTTTGGAATGTTGCAGGTGCATTGCATAACCCAAATGGCAATACTCGGTAGGCATAGGTACCCCAAGGACAAGTAAATGTGGTTTTATCTTGGTCTTCAAGTGCTACTTGGATTTGATTGTAACCACTAAATCCATCCAGGAATGAAAAGTACTTTTTACCTGCCAATGTATCTAATACTTGATCTATGAAAGGTAAGGGAAAATGGTCTTTAAGAGTAGCTTTATTCAGTTCTCGGTAGTCAACACACACCCTCCATTTTCCATTTTTCTTAGGCACAATCACCAAAGGAGAAACCCATTGACTATCTGAAATAGGATAGATGAAATTAACATTTAATAATTTTTGCAGTTCTTCCTTGACAATTTCCCTAAGATTTGGATTCATCCGTCTTTGAGGCCGTCTGATTGGTTTGCAATTTGCCTCTATATATATGTGATGAGTACAAGTCTTGGGACTTATCCCTTTCATGTCAGTGTATTCCCATGCATATGCAGAAGAATGTCTCTGTAATACTTTGACTAACTCTTCTTGTTGAGATTTTTCTAGGCTTTTGTTTATATTCAAGGTTTTGCCTGGAAAAATTTCACTTGTAGAGCTGCCAAATTTGTCCATGGAATGAAGAGACATCTGCCTAGATGACAAGAACTCAATATTGGATCCCTCTTGAAATGATTCATGTTTGTGTTCTGGAGAAGATTCAAAGTTTTCTAGAGTATTCAGAATTTGATTATCTTCACTAATTTCTGAAATTGTGAAGAGTGGTTGTAAATATTCTTCATCCTCTATCCATCGAGTGTCATCTAGATCTGTAATTGTCCTAGCTGGAGGATATAAAGTGAATTTCTTTGTTGAACTACCATCAGAAATATACATATCACCGGACCTACAACTAATAAAAGCATCAGCTGTAGCCAACCAAGGTCTTCCTAGTATAACAAGATGGCCTCCTAGATTATTCTTGGGTGTCAGGATCATGAAATCCACAGGGTACTCCCAAGAGTCTAGGGACACTGGAATGTCTTCTATTACCCCATATGGTCTGATCACAGATCTATCTGCTAATTGTAATAGTGTGGGTGTAAAGAGAAGATTAGGAAGTTTTAGTTTGTCCATGATTTGTCTACTCATAATATTTATTGCTGCTCCTAAGTCAATGAGTGTGTTTTGAATTTCAATTCCATTGATGTGAATTTTGACAACTGGATTTCCTGGGTCAAGATACTTTGGAATAGTAATCTTTCCCATCATAATGTCTGCTATTTGTCCCACCAGTTGAATTTTCTTGGTTTCTCTTATTCTTTTTCTTGTTGTCTTCATACTCAACTCCTTCATTGTTTTGGCTAAAATTGGGATTTCCTTGATGGCTTGCAATAATGGAATTTTAATGCAAACATTTCTCAATTCATCTAATAAATCATAATTAGGCACCATGATTTGTTTTTCTACACCTTTATCAATTTGTAATCTTTCCGGGAAGGGAGGTATAGAAGTAGATGTGGATGGTTGCTCTAATACATGAGTTGGATTTATTGGATCTTTTTGTTTTAGTTTTTCAATGTTTTGGTCTTGAAAGGATGTATCTTCCTCAAGACTTTTATTAACCCGTAGGGAGTCTTCCTCAGAATTATCTTGTTCTTGTATGATCACAGAAGGTTTCCTCTTCTCAAGTATCCTTCCAGATCTAAGTTGAACATCACTAAGGTCTAGAGGAGTAATTAAATAAGTTGGAAATTGTTGTCCTTCTATCATGTATGTATTCTGAGGGTTCTTATTATTGGGGTTTGGTATGGGCTGAGCCGGCAATTGATTGGATTTTTGAGGGAATGGTAATGGAAGTGGTTGATTTTGATGAGGTTGGTTCTGATGATGTTGTTGAGGATTTTGTTGAAAATTTTGTTGAAGATTTTGAGGAAAATTTTGTTGAGGATTTTGAGGATAAAAATGTGGATATGGTGGATAGGATGGTGGATACTGATAATATGGAGAGTATCTTCCATAGGGACCTTGTGATCCTTGTGCCCAAACTTGAGATTGATTTTGAAATTGGGGCCAAGGTTGCTGCCAAGAATTCCAAGGTGGAGGTTGATTATACATTTGATCATGGAATCCTTGTGTCTGGGGTCCCTGCCAAGGTCTTCTAGATACAAAGTTAAGAGATTATGTGGAGTTTGTAGGAGTTTCTTCTTGAAAAACAGCCTTGAGACCAGGAAGAGAAGTACAATTCTTGGTCTCATGTTTCTCAGAACAAATAACACAGGTTTCTACAACTTTTACATCTAGAGGACACTCTCTCAAGGCATGTTTCTTCCTACATTTGGGACAAAAGATTGCCAAGGCATCAGATTCAGCCTTTTGCTTGTTTTGTATCTTGAGGGTGTCTATTTGTTCACTAAGAATCCCTAGGATGTCAGATTTAAAATCATCAAGCATATGTCCTATTTCTGATCTACTTACTGTCCCAGAAGCAGATTTACTTGCCCTTGCAAGAGCAGGATCTCTTGGACCTTTGGCAGTTTTAGATTTCCCTCTTGAAAGGTTAATACATAACTCCGATATTTCAAGTAATGTGAGTTGTGAT